>SJYA01002186.1:2220228-2289596 GCA_006410615.1 Neotragus moschatus
TTTATCCAACTTATAAATAAATATTTATTATATTTATATTTTAATGTATTTATCTTTTTATTCAATATATATTATTCATTATATTTATATATGTAAATGAATCACTTTGCTGCATACCTGAAACTAACACAACACTGCAAATTAACTATATTCCAGTTTTAAAATGGTTAAAGAATGAAGATAATAGAGAAAAACTATCTTCTGGCTGGCTCCTATAAAACCAAAGGAAGAAGCAGGCCAACAAGTATACTAACAGGATATTCATTAGATATTGTTTAAAAACCACCTGAAAATAAGCATCGTGAGCAAGAGAGCCACACCAAAGTTATCCACAGTCACAGAAAGATATATATATATGTTAATTTGGAGAGAGTGGAAATCTTTATAATATTGAGTCTACCAGGCACAATATGGTGTATTACTCCACATACTTAAGTTTTCTTTCATTTTTTTCTCAGAAAAATTATAATATCATTTTATAGTAAGCCTGGTGGATAAGTGAAGAAAGACGAGATAGACATAAAAGAGAATTGTTTCAGCTCAGCACAGGAAGCCTGTGCACTGGCACGTACACCTTAACTTCGGGGCAATGGCCTCCGTTCTTATATAATATGAAGAGGAATGGTGAAGTCAACCAGCTGGTTTTAGGAGCTTGGGGTCAATTCCCCTCGGTGTAGAAGAACTGGAACTGAAGCTTACATTCACCATAGATTTTTCTGTGTTTACAGGGCTTCATTTTTTATGAGGGATAAACGAGAGATGACTTAATTGAGGTGAGGCAGGAGGGAAAGGGGAGGATTGGGAATACTGTGAGAGAAGATGACAGTCCTGAGAGGAGGATGGCTGGATGTAGCAGAAACTGCGTGGTCTGGAGTGAGCTTCATGGAAACCGGCAAAGGGTCCTCTACTGGCTCTTCAAGGCCCAGCAGTCTGAATGCTGTGCTCTGGTTTCTCCTCTCTCCCTTCTTCCCTAAGCCCTAGTGGAGTCTGATACCTAGCTTAATGTCTGAAGGCCTTGGGATAATTTTATGTGGCCCTGAATTAGCCACCGTTTAATGCTTGGTTGGGTAGAGGGACTGACGAAGGAAGAGTTGAAACCCACAGAAAGGGACAGGCTTGATACGGGTGCTGACCCAAACCCGTGTCGATGGGGTCCTACTTGTGCCCCAGTTGTCAGATAGATGAGTTGAAGGGTAAAGACATGAACTTGGGAGACACAGTCTGTGTCCCCTCTACTCCTTCAAGGCAACCTGAAGCCCAATACTCAGAGTCACATGGCTGATATTTTTCCAACAGACTATGCAAAAGAAAAAAGGAATAAGGGAATAAACAAAGCATGGTGTATAAATGCAATGGAATATTATTCAGCCATAAAAAGGAAGAAAATTCTGACATACATTGCAACCGGGAGAAACCTTGATGAGATTATGCTAAGTGAAATAATGCAGTCATGAAAGGGCAAATACAATATGGCTCCACAGATAGGAGGTTCCTAGAGAAATCAAACTCATAAAGACAGAAAGTTTTTACGAATGGACGTTGTCAGGGGCTGGAGGGGGGAGGGATGTTGGGGATTAATGCTTAATGGTTACAGAGTTTGCTTTATACGATGAGAGAATTCTTGAGATGAGTAGTGTGATTTCACAGTGATGACGATGCACTTAATTCTACTGAACTGTATATGTAAAAATGATTAAGATGATAAATTTTATCTTACGTGTCTTTTTACCACAATTTTTCTAAAAAAGAAGAAGGAAATCCGTAGTACTTTTGGGTATGCACATTTCCAGTCCCTATATTTTCATCTTTTTTTCTGATAACAGCTCCCACTAGGCAGTTAAGTCCCTGACTTGACAGTTCTTTGGATTTTTCTTCCAAAAACACGGGGAAAATGCTTCTTAATATGCAAGTGCTTCTTTTGAAGTAGAATTGGACTTTCTCTTATGGTCCAATTGAATAAAACTCGTCTTTTCTTTTCTGGCTGCCTCACTATCCCACCTGCTCAAAAAGAAATACTTAGTCATGAAGCTGAAGTGTGGTAAAACTGTTGGGCTGGGTAGGGGGAGAAAGGGCACATTTTCACAGTGCAAGTGTGGACCAAGGATCAGGACATCTTACTCAACCACTTGTACTCACCATGGAAAGGGCTCAGAAAGTTGTCATTCCCCCACCTGTCCTGACTTTATTTCTCAGATCTTTTTACTAAATCTCACATGTGGCAGAGTTCTTGCATCCTTATCCCCACTTGTCCCCTTATTTGAAAATCAATCACTGAAGCAATTAACTAGTGGAAGGACCAAGGCAGACTAGTAAAGAGTTATGCATCCAGGAAGACTTCATTTTGTGTTTGGGGTTTTTTTGAGAAAGGGTTGTTTTGGAGGGAAATAATTTTTTAACTCATTCCTTATCTTGTCAAATAACAATCATAGTTAGTCTAGGATGATTATTTTTCTTATGATTTTATTTATTTTAATGAAAGATTCTTTAGAGTCTATAGTGTTTCACAGTTTCCAAGTTTCACAAACATGATTTCATATAATCCCATAATAACCCGATCTCCCTCTGCCTTTGCATTCCCTCCTCTCTCCCATCTCCCTACTGGTAACTGCTAGTTTGTTCTCTAAATCTGTTAGTCTCTCTTTTGTTGTATTCACTAGTATGCTGCACTTTTCTTTTAGATTCCACGTATACATGATGTCATGTATTTATCTGAATTATTTCACTTAGCACAATGCCCTCCAAGTCCATCCAATGTTGCTGCAAATGGCAAAATTCAATTACTTTTTATGGCTGAATAGTATTCCATTGTGTCTATTTACCACATCTTTATTCATTCATATGCTGATATATACTTAGGTTGGTTGCATACTTTGGCAATTGTTAATGACACTGCTGTGGACATCGGGGTGCGTGCACTTTGTAAAATTAATGTTGTGGGTTTTTTTCCCCAGAATTGCTGGATCATATAATAGTTCTAGTTTTAGTTTTTTGATGAGCCTCCTTACAGTTTTTCACAGTGGCCACACCAATTTACATTCCCACTGACAGTGCATGAAAGGAACATCTTATTTTGACTTCTAGCTGCCACTCATTAACTGTGGGTCCTTGGCAACATTGCCAAACTTCTCAAACCTTAAAATTCTCACTGTATAATGGAGATAATAACCTACCTTTTGGAGAGGTTGCAAGGATGATGTCAAAATGCCTAGTGCACTTGGTCTACAGAAAGTATTCAATACACGTGACCACTTATGAAGATTGCCTCCAGAGCAGGAAAAGCTGGTAGAGACTTTGGATCATGGTATCAGATGGTGACATAAAACTCTTCCTCTGTATCTGCAATCAAAGTCTCTTATTGAGTGTGTATCACATACACATATACACAATTACCCACTGTGGTTTTGGTCTATTTCTGTAACTTCCTAATACTGTTTTATTCCTTCTTCCTTTCTTCATCTCTGAAAGACATCCTTGGGTTTCCTTTCCTTTACCTCTTCAAAATGTCATCAGAAGTTGTGATGAATCACAGCAGTCTGGCTTGAGAATTGGTCCACATAAAAATTCCAAATATAATCCACCCTGGGATGAGGATGTTGATGATGTTCGTTGTGAATTATTCATACAGTCTATTGAGGAACAGGAGAGCATTTGTAGTCAAATCACAACTTTTCTCCAAATGACATAAAGCACATCTGAAATAGATCACACTGACCTCACTTTGCCTGAATGGAAACCAAGGCCAGGGGGTGAGAAAGGACTAGGCCAAGTAGACCAACAATGGGGATTCAGACAGGACCATGTTTCTGCCAGGGTTCAGGATTGAGTAGTAAATCTCCATCCACTCCCTCTCATACCCTTATTTTCTGTAGGATCAATTATATGATTTTTTTTCGGGGGGTGGGGGGTGGGGAGAGGTGGTGGCCTACGTGGCATGGCGTGTGGTATCTAATTCCCTGATCAGGGATTGAATCTGCTTCCCCTGCATTGGAAACATAGAGTCGTAACCACTGAACTGCTGAGGAAGTCCCAAATTGCATGATTTTTAAAGGAAATAAATAGCTGAAAGAAAAAGTAACAGTATGAAGACAGTTGGTTAACCCAGATGCTAACAGTATACAAGTTCAGCTCGAGTGATAACAGTAAAAGACAAATGTGAGCTAAAGCCAGCATCTGATCTGTGCTTCCTAACCTAGAAGACAAGGCCTTTTGGGATCCAGCCTCCCATCTACTTTGCCAGCCTCGGATTTCCCTACCCCACAACTGGAAACTGAAACCCCGCATAATATCCATACTGAAGTCTCTCCAAACACACAGTATCTCATATACCTGTCTGACCCTGCACATCCTTACCCTCCACTACTCTTTACTTCCTGACTTAAATTCTTGTTATCCTTGAGTCTTTGGCCTGAGCGTCAGTGCCTCTGGAAAGAATCGCCAGTCCTCTTCCACCCCCGTTAGAATTCAGATTCCCCTCTTCTTTGTTCCCAGGGTTCCCCACATATATTCCTGTCATGCTATCTCACACTGTGTTAGCCTGACCTGCTTCCCGGTCTATCTTCCTCACTGGACAAAGGACTCCTTTAGAACGAGGGCTGTAGCTTTGTATCATAACGCCCAGCACCTACTAGGCTTTCAACAAAGGGCTGTTGAGGGAATTGGTATTGTTTCCAGTTCTCCAAAATTCAAGAGCTAGTTTTTCGGAAAAACAAAATACTTTTACTGGGGCTTCCCTGGTGGCTCAGTGATAAAGAATCCAGCTGCCAGTGCAAGAGACAGTGGTTCAAGCCCTGGTCCGGGAAGATCTCACATGCAGTGGAACAGCTAAGCCTGCGTGTCCCCACCACTGAGCCTGTGCTCCGGAGCCTGGGAGTTGCAACGACTGAGCCCAAGTGCCGAGACTACTGAAGCCTGCAAGTGCTAGAGCTTGTGCTCTGCAACAAGAGAAGACACGGCAACTGGCGAACAGCTCCAGCTCACTGCACCTAGAGAAAAGCTTGTGTGACAATAAAGACCCAGCACAGCCAAAAATGAATAAATACAGAATGTTTTTACATTGTAAGATTGTGTTTATTTACTTATTGACTATTTGGCTGCTCTAGGTCTTAGTTGTGGCATGTGGGATCTAGTGCCCTCGCCAGGAATCGAACCTGGGCTCCCTGCATTGCAAGTAAGGAGTCTCAGCCACTAGAACATCAGAGAAGGCCCCCCAAATGCAAGACCTTCTAATTCAACTTCTTTTTCTTTCACTAATAGATAACAATGTCCTCTCCACCTCTCTACACCATATGCTGAGTGTATGGCCTAGTAGACTTATATGGAATCAGTATGACTTCCTTCAATTAAAAAGAATGACAGGGGCTTCCCTGGATGTCCAGTGATTAAGACATTGCAGGGGGTGCAGGTTTGGTCCCTGGTTGGGGAACTAGGATACTACATACCTCACAGCCAAAAAACTGAAACATAAAACAAGCAATATTGTAACAAGTTCAATAAAGACTGTAAAATGGTCCACATCAAAAAAAAACTTTCACCAAAAAAAAGAATGATGGATTGTTAGACTCAGAAGAATGTACAGAGGTCATTTGATCCACTCCTATCAACACCAATGTGAATTTTCTGGAAATTTGAAAATATTTCAGTAATGGAAAGCCACAAAAGGAATTAATCAGCATCAGAAATAAGTGGAAGTTAACCTTCAAGTGGGCTCAGATGGTGTGTTCAGATAAGTTTGGTTTTCAAGAATCAGGAACAAAGCTTCCAACTTGTTACCCCTTCATGTTGAAACATGTAAGTACATAGAGCAAAATGTAATTCATAATGTAATTTCATATACCTGTGATTCATTTACTGTTCATTCATCAAAACCCTTAGGTGCAGGAGTGTGCCTGACACTTGTTTAAGCTTCCTTTTCTTGACAAGAAAGTTTTTTTCTTTGTGAGGTAAAATCATCTCCTAAAATTTGGGTACTTATAGGGAAATTCCAAACTTGGAAAATCAAAATAGCTTGTAAATTGGTCCCACAACTTTCTCACAGTATAAGTTAATAATCCTGTATGTGTGTGTGTGTGTGTGTGTGTATGTGTGTGTGTGGTGGTGGGGGTAGTGTTAGTAGAGTTATCATGCTCTAGATGAAATAGGTCACTGACTAATTGACTGAATTTCCCAAGAGATTAGTGATCCACATCAGAACTTCTAAGCTTTTCCCAATTTGCTGCTGCTGCTGCTAAGTCACTTCAGTCGTGTCCGACTCTGTGCGACCCCATAGACAGCAGCCCACCAGGCTCCCCTGTCCCCAGAATTCTCCAGGCAAGAACACTGGAGTGGGTTGCCATGTGCTTCTCCAATGCATGAAAGTGAAAAGTGAAAGTGAAGTCGCTCAGTCGTGTCTGACTCTTAGCGACCCCATGGACTGCACCAGGTTCCTCCATCCATGAGATTTTCCAGGCAAGAGTACTGGAGTGCGGAGCCATTGCCTTCTCCGTCCCAATTTGCTATACACCCTTAATTGGCTTCAGGTTTATGGTTTGAGGCTAAAGTGTGTAAAACTGGAAAAATACCTTTGAAAAGAAAACATTCCACTAAAATGGTGATCATTTTGAAAANAGGTTCCTCCATCCATGAGATTTTCCAGGCAAGAGTACTGGAGTGCGGAGCCATTGCCTTCTCCGTCCCAATTTGCTATACACCCTTAATTGGCTTCAGGTTTATGGTTTGAGGCTAAAGTGTGTAAAACTGGAAAAATACCTTTGAAAAGAAAACATTCCACTAAAATGGTGATCATTTTGAAAAGTGGATTGTGTTATTACCTATGTAAAAATCCCATACCCAATTTTCAATGTTGTAAACTGCATCTATACAAGGAAGATCTGGCTGTGGTCCTTTTTGTTTCTTTGTGTAATAGAGTTCAAGATCAAAAATGCTAAACTCAAACCGTCGAATGAGAGCATCACTCAGAAGCTGGTGTCAGATTACTGAAGCAAAACAAAGCGAGTCAATACAACAAACAATCCAGACATCTATTTCTGCCTTATTGACTATGCCAAAGCCGTTGACTGTGTGGATCACAATAAACTGGGGAAAATTCTGAAGGAGATGGGAACACCAGACCACCTGACCTGCCTCTTGAGAAACATGTATGCAGGTCAGGAAGCAACAGTTAGAACTGGACATGGAACAACAGACTGGTTCCAAATAGGAAAAGGAGTACGTCAAGGCTGTATATTGTCACCCTGCTTATTTAACTTCTATGCAGAGTACATCATGAGAAACNTCTCATGCATTTCTCAGAGATCCCCACCTCTCACCTCCCCCATCTATGTGTGCAATGCTTTTATGTGACTGTTGCCATGAACAACAATAGACCCTGCCCAAATCATGTGACTTTATCATGTCAGACATCTTTTTTCTTTCCTGCAGAGAATTAGTGGGTGCTCTAAAGCTAATTTTCTTACCTTGATATGATATAGTTTCACATCTCTCTTCACCCCACACTTATATCCAAAAAAAGAATACTGCCTTTATCCCCCAAATCAATAACTCAGCGAAAAGATGGTAAAGTCTGGAATCCAAGAGCTGGGTTCTGCTTTTTGTTCTGTATCTGACTTCTTACAACTTCAGAGCAGTTGCTTAACTCATTTCTTACTGGGGGATTTTTGCAGNCACACTTATATCCAAAAAAAGAATACTGCCTTTATCCCCCAAATCAATAACTCAGCGAAAAGATGGTAAAGTCTGGAATCCAAGAGCTGGGTTCTGCTTCTTGTTCTATATCTGACTTCTTACAACTTCAGAGCAGTTGCTTAACTCATTTCTTACTGGGGGATTTTTGCAGAAACTATTGTCCATGGCCGGTTATTTTTACTTTAGCTGGCCAAAAATTAATTCTATTTCATTAACACTTTGTGGGTTATTACATTAAATAGTTACATCTGACATACCTCTTATTGTTGTTGTTGTGCTAGTCACTCAATCATGTCTGATTCTTTGTGACCCCAAGGACTAGAGCCTGCCAGGCTCCTCTGTCCATGGAATTTCCTAGGCAAGAATACTGGAGTGGGTAGCCATTCCCTTCTCCAGGGGATCTTCCTGACCCAGTGATTGAACCCGGGTCTCCAGCATTGCAGGCCGATAGAGTCTTTCCTGTCTGAACCACCAAGTCTTCTAATTTTCATGAAATATTATTTTTTATCTACTCTTCTGTAGAAGCAAAGGAATATTCTCCAACATTGTGACTTTCATTTTCACTTTCCATATCAGAATCAATCAGTAAGGTTTTTGTTTTTTTTTTTGTCTTTTTGTTAGTCTAATAGTCACATAGTCTGAATCAGAACTATATTCTAAAGAACTATACTTTTCTAGACACTAGTAAATATGTTGCTTGGACAATCAGAGAAAGTATCTGCATGGAGTTCTTCTTTACTCAAAACTTCACAATGCATCATTTTTAAAAATTTCACATTTATAATGCATACAAGGTTGGAACAAAAACCTAACAGAACAAAATGTGAATGATAATGACGATCATAAGTTGTATAACAAACCCTTGATCAATTATTTGGTTGGTTTAGTCGCTAAGTGTGTCCAACTCTTGTGACCCCATAGACGGCAGCCCACCAGGCTCCCCTGTTCCTGGGATTCTCCAGGCAAGAATACTGGAGTGGGTTATCATTTCCTTCTTCAGATCTTTACATGGTGGTATTTATTGTATCACTCTAAAAACATATTGATACATCTCCAGACAATAGCATTTGGGTAACAAAAGACATATTAATACATTTCTGGTCAATAATGTGACCTCTCCCTGACCTCAAATTTCTCCATCAGCAAATTGTCTTTTTTACCTCTCTCCCTTTCGTCCTTAATTGTCCTTTCTTTCCTTTAACTACTATCTGCTTCAAATCTCTATGCCCTAGTAGAGAACAGAAAAAACAAATGAAACATTAAAATAACCACATAAGACTGTTGTAATTAAATGACCTGATATCAAGGAATAAACTCTATATGCATCTGTAAAGCATTCTGTAAAATTATGATATTATAATGGGAGAATGACATTCTTGGGAAGACTGGGTAACACAGAGGTTAAGAACCTGAACCTTGGCATAGAAAAACCAAGAGTTTCAATCCTACATGTTGTGTGATCATGGACACAGTAAATTTTCCAAGTTGAAATTTCCCCATCTATATAATACAACATGCTAATAATATTTTATAAATCACAGAGCTGTTGTGAAGATTTCTTGAGTGAGATTATATATGTAAAATGTTAGGCACGAACGCCTGCTGCTGCTAAGTCACTTCAGTAGTGTCCGACTCTGTGTAACCCCATAGACGGCAGCCCACCAGGCTCCCCTCTTCCTGGGATTCTCCAGGCAAGAACACTGGAGTGGGTTGCCATTTCCTTCTCCAATGCATGAAAGTGAAAAGTGAAAGTGAAGTCGCTCAGTCGTGTCCAACTCTCAGCGACCGCATGGACTGCTTCCTTCTCCCTAGCATATCATAAATGCTAGATAGCTATAGGACTTCCCTGGTGGTCCAGTGGTTAAGACTTCACCTTCCAATACAGAAAATACAGGATGGATCCCTGGTCCGGATCCCACATGCCTCCTGGCCATGAAACCAGAAGCCATATTGTAACAAATTCAATAAAGACTTTAAAAATGGTCCACATCAAAACAATCTTTTTAAAAAATAGTAAAGAGGTTAGCTGTTATTATTATTGTTAAGAAAGGTAAAGTAGCTTGCACTATTATCATTTCATTTGTATTGTTTAACAATAATAACGCAAAGGAAGCAAAGGTCAGTGGGGGTTGAAGGAGTCAAGACTTCTGAGGTGTGTCAATTTCCTCTGAAGAAAGGCATTCTTGAAAGTAGAGGCGTTAACTGTGCCCCAGTAGAATTAACAGTGAAAGTTCAAGCTCTTGAGCATCCTTTTCTNTAATAACGCAAAGGAAGCAAAGGTCAGTGGGGGTTGAAGGAGTCAAGACTTCTGAGGTGTGTCAATTTCCTCTGAAGAAAGGCATTCTTGAAAGTAGAGGCGTTAACTGTGCCCCAGTAGAATTAACAGTGAAAGTTCAAGCTCTTGAGCATCCTTTTCTGACTGTGAGCTGTGTGAAGGCAGGAATTACATTGTATTCATCTTTGTACCCCATATCTTAATTACTTGTGCTTAATACAGCAGAGAACTAGACAAACGAAATGAATTTGTTTATATTGCCTTGAATTCAACCTTGCAAAGGAAAAAGCCATGATTCTGTTTTCCTGAGAGTTTTTAAGGTCTTTCTGGAGTTAAGTTGGGAGCATACGACCAAGAAAAGAGCCCAAGGGCTTGGAATTCCAGCTCAAATCCCGTGTTCCACCACAAGCTGCCTCTGGATTTCAGAGGCCCTCCATTACTGACTAGGTGGCCTTAGGTCCCTTGAAGCTGGAGTTAAAGATAACCCGTGTGCAATATTTGGATAAGTGCCTTAATAACGTGGACTCTAAAGATCATGAGGCAATAAGAATGTTCCATTTAGCTTATTTTTGCTGTGTGCTTATCAGAGCTTGGAGCACACGGTCCAGGACATTCAGATGGCTGAGGTTAAAATGATTAAAGGGTGTGGGGCCTGCATTTGGCTTAATGCTGCTAAGAAATTCCTTGGCTAAAAAAAAAAATAAAATAATAATAATCTTTCTTTTCTTCTTTTTATACATTTATATAAGTTGATCGAAAAAAAATTCTTTGCAGTTCAAGATGGAGTTTTCTTTTTCCTTTCCTCTCTGTCTCGGGGGCCTTATCTGATTTTAATCAGCATTGGCTTGATATGATTTGAAACAGCTGAGGCTGAAATGCCCTTAAAAAAATATCTGAAGTTAGAACTGTTGGAACTCCCTACCTCTTCTACTCCCCTTGTCTAACGCAGTATGTGCTATTAAGTGTAAAATACTGGGGATTATGAATTTACCCTTAAAACTTTTCAGTGCCCTGCAGAGATTTCTCAGCAATTTGAAAGTCCTGTTAACCATAATATAGCCAGTTCTTGATTATTCACAAAAAAGGAAATGAATAGTGGCACAGATAATCCAAAACAGAAAAACAATCAAAATGTTTCTTATATTTTACTTTGGAATGCTTTGTATGGCTTTTGGGGATTCAGATTTTCCTTCCCAGGGATGTTGCACTCAGGAAAAAGTTAAAATGAGTTTGCATTCCCTAAGCCCACACTAAATAGCTGAAGGGGGATGTGGCCCAGCCACATGCTGGGTGGCAGGGAGAAGGAGCCTGAAATCGAGGGGAAAGAATTCCACTGATAACCTAGAAGTGGAAAGTGCCCATATGAATAATTAAGTGCTGACTGGAATATAATTCAGTCTTATAAATTAGTGTGGACAATTTTCCACCCTACATTTTTGAAAAATCTGGTTATTTTCTTCAGTGGAGTTACACTGGTAGTTAAAACAAATGACCTCAGTGCTCTTTATTGCTCCCAGTCCATTGGCGCTGGCACTGTGTGGAGTCAGGATCTATTGCTAATGCTGTGGGGAGTTAGTGCTCAGCTAATGCACACCAGCCCCATCCTACAGCATCTTCAACTGGACATCCATAGGTTTATGAAATGCCGATACTAAATATCATCTCATCCACTAGGACAGTTATCATTCTTGGTCTTGTTTTACAGATAAGAAGACTAAGGCTAGGACAGGGCCGTTACTGATTTAAGATAAGAAAGCTAGTCACTGGGAGAGACTAAATTTGAGCCCAAGTCTCTCTTACCTAGTTTAGGATAAGGAAGGGAAAGAAATAGAAACGATTTTAAAAAGGAGGTTTAGGGAATGAATGAATGGAAGTTAGTGGGTAACTACGATGGAATGTGGATGATGTTTCTTCAGGATCAGGTACAAGTGCCGTGGAGATAGGTCTTAATGATCAAACAGCATTTTTTTGAGAGCTCTGAAATGGACAGGATGGGATTCTCAGTGGCCGGAATAACTCTGGCAGGAACATACAGGTTAGAAAACACCAGACATGTTCACAGAACCATGAGTTGGTCTGAAAAAAAGAATTTGCTCAAGGTCAAGAGATGTTAAAGCTATGGTTTTTCCAGTAGTCATGTATGGATGTCAGAGTTGGACTATAAAGAAAGTTGAACACCAGAGAATTGATGCTTTTGAACTGTGGTGTTGGAGAAGACTCTTGAGAGTCCCTTGAACTGCAAGGAGATCAAACCAGTCAATCCTAAAGGAAATCATAATATTCATTGGAAGGACTGATGCTGAAGCTGAAGCTCCAGTACGTTGGCCACCTAATGCGAAGAGCTGACTCATTGGCAAAGACCCTGATGCTGGGGAAGATTGAAGGCAGGAAGAGAAGGGATCGACAGAGGATAAGATGGTTGGATGGCTTCACCGACTTGATGGACATGAGTTTGAGCAAGCTCCAGGAGTTGGTGATGGACAGGGAGGCCTGGCGTGCTGCAGTCCATGGGGTTGCAAAGAGTTGGACATGAGTGAGCAACTGAACTGAACTAAAGAAATGTTAACAAAAATGAAAATAATAACAAATGAAAAAAAGTGTCTAAACAGCATAATAGTCATGCCATAAAAAGTTAGCATGGAGAAGAGGAACAGGAGAGAAAAGAGAGGATGAGGAAGCCTGTTTTTGAATTCCCCTTCATGTTTTTCCATGTTTTTAAAAGTGTAAATGCTCACTTTGTTATCTAGTGCAGGACAATGAGTGCATCTTTCAGTAATTTTAGTGTTGGGAAGAGATGAGGAAAATAGGTAAAGATAAAAGAATCAGTTGGTCAAAGTCATCCAACTGGCCAATTGGATCCCCAAACTCAGTTCTCCTAACCCCTACCCTAGGGATCTTCCAGTGGCCAAGCTGGCCTTGGGGGTACTGTGTTAGCACTCAGGCTAAGACTCTAGGAAGCCTCATAGTAGCTTTTGGGAAGAAAATAGGGACTCCAGGAAGCTTCAGAAATAACTCAAAGTTTATATATTTTCAGTTAGTTCTGGAAACTTCCACAGTTATCTTAGCTAAATCATGTTCTTTTTTACAGGCTGACTCTTTTGTCTGCTCTTGATTGTTTCCCACCATCCAACAAACCTAAGTTATTCCCTATATAAACTTGCAGGATCATGGAGTGGTTTACCTCTGGGTGCCATCTTCCGGGTCCCTGCCTCTTCAGTCTTTGGAGTCTTAGATGTTGGTGGGCCCCATTCCTTGTTCTAGGAACAATTTTTCATCACTTTGGACATGACCTCAATAAAACTGACCCCAGAACTCTGGGTCCTTAGCATACAGTCCTACTTTTCCTCCCATCTCCCATAGTGGATGCTGTGGTTCCTTTTAGAACCAAGGTGCCACCTACTTCCCACAACTGAGCCTTCCCTGGAAACTGCTTTCTGTCAAAAGAGACTTCCTTGCCTGAGGTCATGTCCCCTCCCCAAAGAGGCTCACATCTCAAGACTGCCCAGATCTGATACCACAGTTCCAG
Source organism: Neotragus moschatus (assembly GCA_006410615.1). NCBI lineage: Eukaryota > Metazoa > Chordata > Mammalia > Artiodactyla > Bovidae > Neotragus > Neotragus moschatus. Next base: position 2,233,710 of record SJYA01002186.1, read on the forward strand.
ACAACCATTCATAGCTTTTCAGTGCTTCAGATTTCCCTGTGGCACCAGTTGGGCCCACACTTATAAATGCAGCCCTTTGCCCAGTCCTGCTTCCCTTCTTTAAAGGGTACCATTCTTGAGAGCATGGCTAAAAAACTCATTACCTGAAAAATCTCCTCTCTAGATTCATTCTTCAAAAGAACGGATATATGGCATTCCCATCTCTCTAGATTTATCATGACTTCTGTGTTGGCATTGTAGTCAGCTGTCCCATAACAAAAGAAAAACAAACTTTGAAGCGTTCAGAGACCAAGTTTTTGGTGGATTACACACATCAAGTAAGGTCTGCAGTCCAGTTTCGCCATCTTCTTGACCTGGAGGAAGAAATTAATTATCCCATCCAACCAGTCCATTCTGAAGGAGATTGGCCCTGGAATTTCTTTGGAAGGAATGATGCTGAAGCTGAAACTCCAGTACTTTGGCCACCTCATGCGAAAAGTTGACTCACTGGAAAAGACTCTGACTNAATGAACAGAAGTAGATTTAAGAGCTTAAATTTCTCAGGAATGTTGTTGCCCTTCACCCCTCCTCTCAGGGCCTGGATGGACCGCTCCTGCGCCTGCACTGCATTAGGAGGTGGGGTGGGTGTGGGGAGGAAAGAAACCTCTGACTCAGTAGTTCGTTGCATTTCCTGGGTGGAGAAGGAAGGTGGAAGGTGGAAGGATGCTCGCTGGTGATGGCGAAGCTTTCCTTTTCAGTCCTGAATCAGAGCCAGTTGAGTTGATCCCTTTTTGGCTGTGGAATGGTAACTTTCAATGCCCATAGTAAGTTTAGACGCTCCACAGTCAGGGGAGGAGTAGGCCTAGCTAAGGCGCCTTAGAGGTGTCTTCTCCCAAGGCCTACATCAGGACCTAAAGCTTAGACATGTCCCAGACGTCTACCTGCTCCTCACTGGGGANAGCCAGTTGAGTTGATCCCTTTTTGGCTGTGGAATGGTAACTTTCAATGCCCATAGTAAGTTTAGACGCTCCACAGTCAGGGGAGGAGTAGGCCTAGCTAAGGCGCCTTAGAGGTGTCTTCTCCCAAGGCCTACATCAGGACCTAAAGCTTAGACATGTCCCAGACGTCTACCTGCTCCTCACTGGGGAATGACAGTGCCTCTAGGGCACTGGGGTCGGGAGCCAGTTCACCTGGGTTCAGAGCTGAGATTTGTCAGCAAACCTCCAGCATGATGGCACCAAGCAGATTTCTTCCCTTCCACCTAGCTTAACACAACTAAATGGAAGTCAGATGCTTATCAGCTTCTTCAATGTGTTCATGCATTCAGCCTATAAGGTAACAGGTAAACAAGAGAGTGATAAAAATGACAGGAATATTTTTCCTTTTTTAAAAAATTTCCTGAAATTGTGGCAATATATCTATGAATGCTAAGTCACTTCAGTTGTGTTTGACTCTTTGTGACCCCATGGACTATAGCCCGTCAGGCTCCTCTGTCCATGGGAACTCTCCAGGCAACAATACTGGAGTGGGTTGCCAAGCCCTTCTCCAGAGGATCTTCCTGACCCAGGAATCAAATTCCACATCACTTAGGTCTCCTGCATTCGCCAATAGGTTCTTTACCACTGGCCCCACCTTATAATGTAACATTTACCATTTTAACAGTGTTTAAGGGAACAGTTCTGTGACCTTAAGCACACTCACACTGTTGTGTAACCATCACTACCATCCTTCTCCAAAATTATTTTGTCTTCCCCAGCTGAAACTCTGTAGCTGCTAAACAGAAACTCCCTGTTTTTCCTCCCTCCAGAAACCAACAACCATCTCTTCCTGCCGCTTTGAATTAGACTTCTCTGGATATCTCAGGTAAGTGGATCCATTCATTATATGTCCTTTTGCATCTGGCTTATTTCATTTAGAATCATGTCTTTAATGTGCAGCCATGTTGTAGCACGTGTCCTTTTCTTTCCTTTTTAAGGCTTATCAAATATAAAGCTGGTATTTGATTTATATAATTTTGTTTATCCGTTCATCTGGCAGTGGACATGAGAGTTTTCTGTGTTTTGGTTGCTGTGAATATGATGCTGCTATTAACATGAGCATAAAAATATCTAAGTCTCTGATTTCACTTCTTTTGGATGTATATCCCAAAGTGGAATTGTTGGGTCATATGGTAACTCTTCAATTTTTGGTGAAACCATACTGTTTCATAACGGCTGCACCATTTTGCATTCCCACAAGCAGCGCACAATTTCCCCACATCCTTGCCAATAATTGTTATTTTCTTTTTTGTTTTTTATGTTTTTTTTTTTAATAGTAGCCATCTTGATGCATGTAAAGTGGTGTTTCATTATAGATTTACAATTTCCTTGGGCTATTGAGCATCATCTTGTGTGCTTATTGGTCAGTTGTATGTCTTCTTTAGAGAAATGTATCTGTTCAAGTTGTTGTCCATTTTTAAATTGGATTGTTTTTGGTGATTGTTGAGTTGTCAGAGTTCTTTCTACCTTCTGAATATTAACCTTTTATCAGACATATGACATGGAAATATTTTTTCCATTCCATGGGTTGCCTTTCAGTTTGTTGATAGCGTTCTTTGTGTAAAACTTTTTGATTTTGATATAGTCCGATTTAGCTATTTTTCTTGTAGTTATTACCAGTGTTTCTGGTATTATATCCAAGAAACTATTGCCAAATCCAATGTTATGAAGCTTTTCTCCTGTGTTTACTTCTAAGAGTTTTATGATTTTAGCTCTTACTTTTAGGTCTTTATTCAATTTTGGATTGATTTTTATTTATGGTATAAGGTAAGTGTTCAATTTCATTCTTTTGCATGTGGATGTTCAGTTTCCCTAACAACATTTGTTGAAAACAGTGTCCTTTCTCCACTGAATGGTCTTGGCACCCTTATCAAAAAATTTTGACCATATATATAAGGGTTTATTTCTGAGTCAGCTTGAGTTTTGATATTAGCAGACATGTCTCTTCAATCAAGACCTAAGTTGCATAAACTTTCCACAGATGATCTAATTAAAGAATCAGTGCATTCACCCTCTTAGAACCTTGGTTGTAGCTCATCTCATGTTAGAATTTCAAATTCATGAATCTGTATCACCACTAGTTTATGAGTTCCCAAAGAACAAGNTTCAATCAAGACCTAAGTTGCATAAACTTTCCACAGATGATCTAATTAAAGAATCAGTGCATTCACCCTCTTAGAACCTTGGTTGTAGCTCATCTCATGTTAGAATTTCAAATTCATGAATCTGTATCACCACTAGTTTATGAGTTCCCAAAGAACAAGTACTCTCTTATAACTCAAATTTAAACTTAATCTAATATGTATTGTTTGTCTGTTATGTGTCCAGTATCATGACAACAGTAATGATAAATAAACTTTATTTAAGAGCTTGCAAGTTAATAAACATATGGATATTTGTTTACTAACAAATATGGGGTTGGGAGAATATTCCAGAAGAATAAAGTAGGAGTAGAAAAATGAAGAATACTCCAGAAGATAAAGTAGGAGTACAAAAATGAACACGGGGACATCCAGTGTCCAGCATGGTTCAGTAGCTGCATCTTGGAGAAGAGAGAGAACTTTCTTAGAAGTGGTCATACTTCTACTGTGTTTTGAAGAATGATTAAGAGTTTGCCTGATTAAAAAAAGGCAGAGGTCATAGGGACATTCAAAACAGAGGAATGTTCCACACCTGTCGATTTGGAGTGTGGGCCAGCAACATGGTCGTTGGAAGACTGCTACATATATTACAAGGGCAAGAGGGGTGGGAGAAGAGCCTAAAGGTGTAGGTAAGTGATCAGGCCCAGAATTTGAACTTTATCGTGAGTGTGATTGGCAGGATTTACATGTCTGTCTCTTAGACTGGTTCTTAGCGCCTATCATTGTTTATTGAACGGTTGTAGTCTACAGAACAGGAGAAGGCAATGGCACCCCACTCCAGTGCTCTTGCCTGGAAAATCCCAGGGACAGAGGAGCCTGGTGGGCTGCAGTCCATGGGGTCGTGAAGAGTCAGACACGACTGAGCGACTTCACTTTCAGTTTTTACTTTCATGCATTGGAGAAGGAAATGGCAACCCACTCCAGTGTTCTTGCCTGGAGAATCCCAGGGACGGGGGAGCCTGGTGGGCTGCCATCTATGGGGTCACAGAGTTGACACGACTGAAGCGACTTAGCAGCAGTAGCAGCAGTCTACAGAACAGTGCTTTGTGTTTCTTTTCCTTCTCAAACATTTCCTCTTTCTCTTTTTTTCTCCTTTCCTTTTTTCCCCTTTTCTCTTTCTAATATGATTTTGATGGCTTCACTATTTTTTCTCGGATCAACGTCTCAACTACAGAAGAATATAGACTATACCGGGGCTTGAATTTAGACAAAAACCAACAACAAAAAAGTGAACTCTTATGAGAAATCATTGAAACTACTTAGGCTCAGCTGAACTTCCAAATGTGTTTCAAATTAGGTCGTCTCAACCATGACTGCAAGTTCAAAACATTCAAAGCAACCTTATTGGAATTGGAACAAGGCATATTTGGTTTCCTCTAAAGGATTTTTAAAAGTGGAGTTAAGAGCAGAGATCTCAAATGTAAAAATACATGAAAAGAAAGCCCGTAAGCAAATTGTCCTCATAATAAATGGAATTAAAGCTTCCAAAGTCTCAAAAGCCGTGGTCTCTTAGGAACATCTCACTTGTTGGAACAAAGCCTGTGCAGCACCCTGATTTATCTGAGCAGGGCCGGTCAGGTCCAAGTGAGCTGAGGAAGCATTTGGAACCATCAAAACACATGAAAGGTCTAGGAACTCAGGTTTTGCTCTTATTTTATACAACATACAAGCAAACTGGGTAGTCTATTTTCTCACTAGCACAGAAGAGGAATAGTATATATAGGTCACCAAAAGAGAGATGTCTAGAAATGGGCCCAAGCTTGAGGATTCTTTTAAGGAAAAAAAAAAAAAGTGTTGGTTTGACAAGGAGAAGACAGAAAAATTCAAAGTAAAAAGCTACAAACTACAGAAGAAAACCCACATGCAACAAATCCTTGAATTATTTAGTAAGGAAAAAGAGGCCTACACCCCTCAGGAGTCTCTGGCCCATTGCCAAAGGAAGGTACTGAATCAAAACTAATGTTCATGACTCCTTATCTTCATACAGTCACACCGGTGCTTTAGGCTTACAAAGTAGTAAAGATGAGCTCGTCTGGAAAACTTACTTCTGCAGAGGTGACTGTACCTCCTTCTGCCATGGTGCCAGTTAAATGAAGCATCAGATCACTTCACCTAATATTAGCATAACTGCCTACTTAAACCAAAAACCTTTATAATTAGAGACCTTATATAATTTTCCCGTAGCGTAAAATATCTTAAGTCTCAGTCTCCTTATCTAAAAAATGATGAGGATACTAAGTATGTCACAGATCTGTTGTGAAGACAGAACGAGATAATTAATGTCTGATAACCAACAATTTACATAGGCAATACTTCGTAAGTGCTAAATATGCCTACTATTAGTACAACTAGTGTTGATCTTTTAAAACATTTCTATTAGTTTATTTTGTGATTGTGCTGGGTCATCATTGTTTTGTGTGGGCTTTCTCGAGTTGAGGCGAGTGGAGGCTACTCTTCTCGTGGCCGTGGCCTCTCTTTTGGAGCACAGGCTCTAGGCGCGGGCTTTATTAGTTGCAGCTCACGGGTTCAATCGTTGCAGTTCATGGGCTCTAGAGCACAGACTCTGTAGTCGAGGCGCACGGGCCTAGTTGCTCTGCAGCATGTGGAATCTTAGTTCTGCAAGCGGGATCAAACCTGCACTGGCAGGCAGATTCTTACCCCCTGGGCTACCAGGGAAGTTCTGTTGTTGATCTCACAGGACTGTACCTGGGTTCTTATCCTGACTCCACCATTTATGACTCAATGTACATAAGTTTGAGCAAACTCTGGGAGACAGTAAAAAACAGGGAAGCCTGGCATGCTTCGGTTCACGGGGTCCCAAAGAGTCGGACACAACTTAGTGACTGAACAATAGCAGCAACCATTTATGAGCTATAAGATCTTGAAAAACTCACTTTACTACCTTCTGCTGCAGTATTCTCATCTGAAGAATGAAAACAGGTTATGTAACATCTGCCTCAGGGTTTGCTACAAGGATTAAATGTGATACTATTAAATGAAACACACTTAAGTTAGGGCCAGGCACAGAGTAAGGATTTAAATAGTATTATCTGTGATTATAATACAGAGAATTATAATACAACCTCTTTAACTGAAGAAGCTGAAGTTGAACGGTGCTATGAAGACCTACAGGACCTTCTAGAACTAATACCCAAAAAAGCTGTCCTTTTCATTATAGGGGACTGGAATGCAAAAGTAGGAAGTCAAGAGATACCTGGAGTAACAGGCAAATTTGGCCTTTGAGGACAAAATGAAGAAGGACAAAGGCTAACAGAGTTTTGCCAAGAGAATGCACTGGTCATAGCAAACACCCTCTGCCAACAAGATGAGAAGACTACACATGGTCATCACCGGGTGGTCAATACTGAAGTCAGATTGATTATATTCTTTGCAGCCAAAGATGGAGAAGCTCTATACAGTCAGCAAAGACAAGACTGGGAGCTGACTGTGGCTCAGATCATGAACTCCTTATTATAAAATTTAGACTTAAAGAAAGTAGGGAAAACTGCTAGGTCATTCAGGTATGACCTAAATCAAATCCCTTATGATTATACAGTGGAAGTGAGAAATAGATTTAAGGGATTATATCTGATAGACAGAGTGTCTGAAGAACTATGGATGGAGGTTTGTGACATTATACAGGAGGCACAGATCAAGACCATCCCAAGAAAAAGGAGTGCAAGAAGGCAAAATGGTTGTCTGAGGAGGCCTTACAAATAGCTGAGAAAAGAGAAGCTAAAGGCAAAGGAGAAAAAGAAAGATATACCTATATGAATGCAGAGTTCCAAAGAATAGCAAGGAGAGATAAGAATGCTTTCCTCAGTGATTAATGCAAAGAAATAGAGGAAAATGATAGAAAGGGAAAGACTAGAGATCTCTTCAATAAAATTAGAAATATCAAGGGAACTTTTCATGCAAAGATGGCCACAATAAGGGACAGAAATGGTATGGGCCTAGCAAACAGAAGATATTAAGAAAGATGGCAAGAATACAGAGAAGAATTATACAAAAAAGATCTTCATGACCCAAATAATCATGATGGTGTGATCACTCAACTAGAGCCAGACATCCTGGAATGCAAAGCCATGTGGGCCTTAGGAAGCATCACTATGAACAAAGCTCGTGGAGGTGATGGAATTCCCATTGAACTATTTCAGATCCTGAAAAATGATGCTGTGAAAGTGCTGCACTCAATATACCAGCAAATTTGGAAAACTCAGCAATGGCCACAGGACTAGAAAATGTCAGTTTTCATTGCAGTGCCAAAGAATGTTCAATTGCATTCATCTCACACACTAGCAAAATAATGCTCAAAATTCTCCAAGGCAGGCTTCAACAGTATGTGAACCGTGAACTTTCAGATGTTCAAGCTTGATTTAGGAGAGGTGGAGGAACCAGATATCAAATTGCCAACATTTGTTGGATCATCAAAAAAGCAAGAGCGTTCCAGAAAAACATCTACTTCTACTTTATTGACTATGCCAAAGCCTTTGACTGTGTGAATCACAAAAAACTGTGGAAAATTCTGAAAGAAATGGAAATACCAGACCACCTGACCTGCCTCCTGAGAAAGCTGTATGCAGGTCAAGAAACAACAGTAAGAACCAGACATGAAACAACAGACTGGTTCCAAATTATGAAAGGAGTACATCAAGGCTGTATATTGTCACCCTGCTTATTTAACTTATGTGCAGAGTACATCATGCAAAATGCTGGGCTTGATGAAGCACAAGCTGGAATCAAGACTTCAGGGAGAAATATCAATAACCTCAGATGTGCAGATGACACCACTCTTATGGCAGAAGGCAAAGACGAACTAAAAAGCCTCTAGATGAAAGTGAAAGAGGAGAGTGAAAAAGTTCGCTTAATGCTTAATGCAGAAAACTAAGATCATGGCATCTGGTCCCATCACTTCATGGGAGATAGATGGGGAAACAGTGTCAGACTTTATTTTTCTGGGCTCCAAAATCACTGCAGATGGTGATTGCAGCCATGAAATTAAAAGATGCTTACTCCTTGGAAGGAAAGCTATGAGCAACCTAGATAGCATATTAAAAAGCAGAGAGATTACTTTGCCAACAAAGATCTGTCTAGTCAAAGTCATGGTTTTTTCAGTGGTCATGTATGGATTGTGAGAGTTGGACTGTGAAGAAAACTAAGCACTGTGGTGTTGGAGAAGACTCTTGAGAGTCCCTTGGACTGCAAGGAGATCAAACCAGTCACTTCTAAAGGAAATCAGTTCTGAATAGTCATTGGAAGGATTGATGCTGAAGCTGAAACTCCAATATTTTGGCCACTTGTGGCAAAGAACTGACTCCTTGGAAAAGACTCTGCTGCTGGGAAAGATTAAAGGCAGGAGAAGGGGACGATAGAAGACGCAATGGTCGGATGGCATCACTGACTGATGGACATGAGTTTGAGTAAGCCCCAGGAGTTGGTGATGGAGAGGAAGGCCTGGCATGCTCCAATCCATGGGGTCTCAAAGAGTCAGACACGACTGAGTGACTGAACTGACTGATGATCTGTAATTATTACTGCTGCCATTGTTAGACTCCATTTTCCTTTTAAGAATGCTTGTTCTCAAAGAGTAGTTTGGGTATGCATGGTGGTCCCTTTTGCAGGCAGCCCAGGGGGTCCAAACTGTTTTCATAGTAACTGTAAAATATTGTGTGTCTTTTTCACTCCTTGAATATACAGTGTGAAGTTACCCAAAACAATATGAAGTTTGATATCTTAAGTTAAATGCAGTCACACATCTGAGACAATAGACATTTGCAAAACTGTGAAACAATGTTCTCTATTGTTTTTAGCAAAATATAATTATTTTTCCAAAAATTTGTTTTAGGGAAACCTATAATGGGTTTGTCATTATTTTTAAGTGAGTCAATCTTAATGCTTAATTTTAATTTTGAATATGGTAAATATTGATAGATATAATCCACAGAAAGGAAAATTCTTCAGGTATCTCTAAGAGGGGAAAGGGTCCTGATACAGCACAGTTTGAGAACTACCGTCTTAGCACATAAAGCTTCAGAGTTGTTGACATCCTTCAAGATCACTTTCTTGACATTTGATTAGAGGTAGAATCAAGTCTCAACCGAAGTTTTTTGATAATGAAACCTGTTGGTAATTATAATATGTCATACTCCAAGGGTTATAGAACTCCTACATGGGGAGAGGGCAATGGTTATTACAATGCTTTTGTAGTTGAGAATGATTTCAGAGTCCTGTGTGGATAACTTAACAAGACTACCCTCGACAATGTATTCAATGCTATAGATGTTTTTCAACGTCTTAAATTCTATCCCATGTGGCCAACCACTGCAGCACTGAATTCACAGGCAGTTCTCATCTGGTGATTATGAGGAGGCACCTAGTGTTAATACTCTTGAGTTATGGTTTTAGAGTCCAAACTGATTCCCATCACGGGTTTTCAGTCTCAAATGTCAGGCGAGAATTCTCACTCATTTGTAAGCCACTTTAAATATGCTTCTCAGGACTTCAAGAACTAATCCCTGAAGAAACTGGGTCAGGTTCTTCCCAATCCTGTCCCCATACCACAGATAGCTAAGCTTCAGTCTTAAGGAAATACTCTGGAACACCAGGGCTTACTTAAAGCAGGGAAAATAAACAGGGACAGACTTGCACAGAAGACATATGTGGTCTCTCTTCCAATAAGCATTTGATACTTGAGTGTATTTCACTGGAACAAATTGGTTTAAGTATGTACGATTCCAACTTAGGGTTCCCACCATTGTTCTGATGAAAAGTTGACACCTGCTATGTTAAGACCTTTTGTCTCAGAGGCTTCAGATTTTTGCACACATATACACATGCCTTTATAACGCATTTGGTTGGGTTGGACTGAAATCTTCAGTAGCAATTAAAAGAGTTTGGCTTATGGGGCAGTGTCACAGGTTTGCATGCATTATGCAGAATTTTCTGCTAAGTGCAATCAGTTTTTGGAAATTGAATTGATTCATTTCAGTCCAATGCTTATTTGACATAAATGTCACATTTATGCTGAAGAGTCATATCATTCTTCTATTCCTGCTCCAATAATGTTAATTCTTAAAGTGTTACTGTACATAGGCTGTGACTACAGGATGCCAAATATCCATCTGGAGATAAGAAGCCTTTATTTTATAATCCCAATGTTCCTAAATCTAATATTTGAGAAGATGGAGTTAAATTACCTGGATGTTCAACTAGTTTCATTTATGGCTAGATGCCACAGTGTTGTCGAAAAACAGAAATAAGTAATATGAAATGAAAATCATTTTCCCCGAACTATATGGCACCACAGAAATAAACAACCCTCCTCCAATATTTTGCTCAATTTAATAATCTCAACCAAATGTTATCAGATCAGTTTGTGTGCAGAACACAATGTGCCAAACAAAATAAACTGACTATTTTACTGTTGAAATAATGTGAAAGGAGCGTGGGTTTGGGGAAAGGAGCACTAGGTTAGGCGAAGGCGGTTCAGTTCTCTCCTCCTCCTCCAGGAAGGGTTTGAGCAGATCTGGCTGTTTCTAGCAACAGAGCAGGGACAGTAGTCCTCTTATCTTTGGCTCCTCCTGTGATGCCGTCAACCCAGCTGGCCCTGTGGTTTTGGAATAAAGGGATACAAGGTAGTGCTTACAATTCACTTATAGCAAAGGATTCTTCCTCCCTCAGATTCCCAGCTCGTGTCTTAGCACACACTGGAAACACTCCAGGCTTTAGGGATAATCTATTCATTGACGCCTCCTTACCACTTTCAAAAATTTTGTTAATATATTTATCTATTATCTTGTTTATTTAGGTGCATCAGGTCTTAGCTATGGCATGGCAGATCTTTTGTTGTGGCACACAGGCTTCTCTAGTTGCATAGCACAGGCTCGAGAGCTCACGGGCTTAGCTGGCCCATGGCATGTGGAATCTTAGTTCCCCAACCAGAGATCGAACCCGCGTCCCCTGCACTGCAAGGTGGATTCTTAACCACTGGACCACTAGGGCTGTCCCTTCATCACTACCTTAATGGTAAGACTTGGAAATTCAAGCAGCAGAGCACCACACTGCCCATACTGGGTATTGATTTATCTTGTCCTAAGCAAACTCAGGGAGGTAGTGAAGGACAGGGAAGCCTGGCATGCTGCAGTTCATGGGCTTCCAAAGAGTCAGACACGACTGAGCAACTAAGCAACAATAGAGAAGTTCCCAATTGAGATACTTCCTAGGACACAAGACTACACAACAGGAGAATAACCCCATAAAAACTGTCCAGTCTCCTGATATCTGTTGTTGAGGCTTTGAAGTATTCTGAGATTTTCATTTAATTCCATTTTTGTCCTGCTTTGACTTCATTATTCCCCTGCTCTAATCAGATCTACAATATCCAAATGGAAGTTCAAAGTTAGCCATTTTTGATAAATCAGGAAAAAAAGTGAAGTATTATCATGTTTCCAAGCTCTACTTTTTTCTCAGCTAACGGAGCCAACTGAGCCACAAAGTGGATTTGGCTTAATGATCCCATTAAATAATTTGTGTCTGGATGGTCTTGGTCTTTGTCTCAAATGGGTGAAGATAGAAACGTAGGTGGAGCTTTTCAGATAAACAGTGCTGGTACATTGCCCAAAATAGACATACTTACTCAAACCTCCCTAATGAAATTGAAAGACAGACGTGTTATACATTTATGCAATTTAATTCAACACATAAGCCATTTAACCCGTATTTCTTGGGTGCTGAGTGTGTGTTAATTTTGGAAAACGAGAGTTAAGTAAGACTTACTTTAAGGCGCTCACAGTCTAAGTAAAAGACACAAAAACAAACATAATTTCCTACCCGTGTAGTTTATGCCTGAGATACAGGTATGCCTGCATCTTTTGGGAACATGAAGGGTGACATTTTTCTTCAGACTTGGAGAAGGCAATGGCACCCCATTCCAGTACTCTTGCCTGGAAAGTCCCATGGACAGAGGAGCCTGGTAGGCTGCAGTCCATGGGGTCGCAAAGAGTCGGAAACAACTGAGCGACTTCACTTTCACTTTTCACTTTCATGCATTGGAGAAGGAAATGACAACCCACTCCAGTGTTCTTGCCTGGAGAATCCCAGGGATGGGGCAGCCTGGTGGGCTGCCGTCTATGGGGTCACACAGAGTCGGACACGACTGAAGTGACTTAGCAGTAGCAGCAGAAACAGACTAAGAATTATGGGAGCTGCCTTATTCCTTCCCAATTCTTCATTGCCAAGGCTGCAATGATTAATCTTGAGAAAAGCTACAGTTTAGCACCTGTTGAACGATATTAGAGGAAATCATCTGTGTTGCAAATAGAGAATATGCTAGGGAGGCTGGACTCAAATGGCTCCAGGTTTTGATATCTTTCTCCTTCTGTTTTAGCAGACAAATAATCTGTTGCAACTTTGCTGCTTCTCTTCCCTCGCTTGGCTCTATTCCCGTGCACCATTTTGTTCTAGGGGATGCCTAAACTGATTCTGCAGCGTTAGCCAAAACAAATGAGGAGCTTGGCTCTGGGTCTGGTCACAGCAGCTGCTATGATTGAAGTTCTCTGCACCTAAAGACAGTGGGGCAGCTTTCCGTTTGACAGATGAACACATTTTCATTACTAGAGAAACAGGAAACGTGGCATACTGGGCAGAAAGGGAAAAAAAGGGGGGCGGTAAGAAATATTTGGGAAGTCGCTTTGTTCTTTCTTCTATCAATTGTGGTTATTGTTCAGATGAAATGTTGGTGAGGAGGTTGACCGAGTGGGAGCCTCATACCCAAGCATCAGGCTTCTCTTCCCTTCAGCCTATAACTGGGAGCTGACAGCTATGTGGTTTTCTGACCTCAGGTTACCTCAACCAGAAAAATCCTTTTGCAGATAGGCTCTGGGAGGCCCTTTCTGCTCATGCATGCAACACAGGGCAGGGGGAGGCTGGGAGGTCTAGGGGATCTCTTGTATAAAGGAAAAGGAAAGCGATATTTTACTGTATCCATTGATTCACGCATACAGTGGAGCTGAACTGTCAAGTGGGTATTTGAAGGCCTTCAAAAAGCTACTGGAGACTTCCAGGGGGATTTGGAAGCTTGTGGCTGACTCAGCTGCAGGGGGACTGGATACAGGTTCTTTAGAAAATAGAGCCCATCTCTAGTGAGGTGACCTTACAACAGCCTTTCCTTGATCCCTTCATTCTCAGAGTCTTTTTATTAAAATGGTAGCCTTGAGAGGCATGCTTGATTCCCAGGTTTTGTATATTGAGGCTCTAGGTAAAGCTTAGTACCATCTAGTGATAATGGAAATCCAAAAAGCAGAGGACAAGTAGGGGAAGGAGAGCAGAAGAAGATAAGAAATATGTAAATCTAAGGGGTGCAGTTGCACATGAAATGGTAAAAATTTAATAAGTATTAAATAATCATAAGTATTAAGGGGTGTCTTCCGAGATGAGAGAAGTCGAGAATCGTCCCAAACACATGATTGCTGGACACTTGTTTACAATGACCACAGTACCAAGAACCTCCTGGCTACTGTGGAATCTGTTGAAGTTAGCCAGTCAAGGCAGCTAATGTATGTTGATCAACTACTATTTGTCAGACACTGTGCTTGGGGCTGTATATAGGTTGGCCAAAATGTTCATTCAGATTTTCCCATAAGATGTTTTGGAAAAACCCAGCGAACCTTTTGGCCAACCCAATACGATGACGTACCTACAACAGCACAGGGTGTAGGCATTCAGTACTTCTTTGTATACATAAAGAAGCTGAGACTTGGGATGTCCTAGGTCACATAGTTAAGTGACAAAGTAAGACTTGCAACCCAGTTCTTTGTACTTTCAAAGCAATCTTGGAGTTTGCAAGTTTCTTCTACCCACATAACCCTGCTCTATCTCACCTACAGCCTTGCTAACCTTTAGTATACTTTCCTTCTTGGCTTGGACAAAGTCACCAACCTCACTACACAGGACCCCAGACTGCTGGTAATTGATGGGAACTGGCACATGAGATGAATCCCATTTGTAATCCTTGGGTCAGGGTGGGAGGAGGGGAACTGATTCTGCTGTCTGATTTATTTACCAAAGATTTCCAATAGAGCAGGATATGCATTGTGCTTATGTGTTCATGACCTTGATTGCTGGATTCCTTGAGGATTCACAAGGACTCTATCACTTTCACATTCTTATCCCTTGACATACATAATCCTTTGTCTCTGATCTTCAGGCTAAGGATTCAGACTTGCTCATCCAAAAAATCAAGTCCCTTCCTGTCTGTTAATTCTGTTTTCATAAAAGCATTTAATAAACATAAAAGTATTTGATGAATAAAAGCTTACTAGTGGTGGTGTCTATTATGCCAGAAAGGTTAGGGTACTTAGTTGAGGTTCTGCAGTAAGGAAGTTACAAAACCAAGCCAAAAATTCAACTTTTCTGTTCCCCAATGAACTCCTTCCTCTTATAGATCAAGATTTTAAAAAGTCACATCTCAGAGAGGTGTAAGTTTCAGTTACAGCTTCACAGGATTCCTTAGGGTTTCGCCTCAAGTTTAATTGTTCTCATGAAAGTGCTACATCTAAAATAAGCTTCTGGTAGGGTTTTTTTCCCTCTTATTTTAGTTCCTTTCTTTCTTTTTATCTCTAAATTACCCTTTTAACTTTGCTCTTGCAAATGAATTTGTTCCCAAGTGCAACCAAGGTCATTTTGTGAGAAAAGTATATGTGCAAATGTTTCCTGTAAACAGAAAACTATGTGTATGAATTACTAAACTTATCAGACTCGGTTTCTACATTAGTGGTAGATGATATCAGCGTCTACCTCTCAAGGCATTGATTGTGGGCACTGTTTTACATAAAGCATCTAAACATGCCAAATACATAGTACATATTTAGCAAATGTTAGCTTGTCATTAATATTAATATGAATTTCGTGTGTGTGTGCTAAGTCACTTCATTTGTATCCAACTCTTTCTGATCCTATGGACTGTAGCCCTCCAGGCTGCTCTGTCTCTGGGATTCTCCAGGCAAGAATACTAGAGTGGGTTTCCATGCCTTCCTCCAGGGAATCTTCCTGAGGGATTGAA
This sequence comes from Neotragus moschatus, assembly GCA_006410615.1. Classification (NCBI taxonomy): domain Eukaryota; kingdom Metazoa; phylum Chordata; class Mammalia; order Artiodactyla; family Bovidae; genus Neotragus; species Neotragus moschatus. Next base: position 2,248,925 of record SJYA01002186.1, read on the forward strand.
CTTGCTTCTCTTATGGCTCCTGCTTTGGCAGGCAGGTTCTTAATAAACTGTAAAGAATGACATAAAAAGGGTAAAGAAAAGTACTACCGCCATAACCTCTACACCTTACTGTATAGATCATTATTTTTGTACCCATGATTTCCTTGTATCATAGATTTTTGATTACAGACTAGGTTTGCTTGATGTCTATCTATCTAAAAGCCATCTGTCTATCATTGGGCAAGTCAAGGTCAACTATTGTGCCTGCCATGACCACAGCCTTTTCTCAGGGAGACCTCTTTGCATACAGGTCTTCCCAAAGGACCAAAGGAGCATCCTGGAGAGCCATATTTTCAACCCAGTGGTCCTGTGTCCAGCTTCACTAAGTGTGAATAACAGACTTGAGAGTAATCAATCCATAGACTGGCGGGTGGCCTGTGAAATCTCTCTCTATTCAGGAACAACCTAAACAATGAACAGTCCTCTCAGTTCTGCAATGTGTCTTGGGAATTGTGGAGATTAGGCTTTTCACAGCAGGATTTTGAAGGGGACAGAGCTCACGAGGCAGAGTGAGGCCACACCCTGATGTTGTGTGGAAACAGAAACTAAAATTTAGCTACTTCTGATGGCCGTCTCTCCACGGCCTCCAGTTAAAAATCCCATGCCCCGTGTCCCCCTCATCCCAGTGGTGAAGCTCCTCTTGAGTGGCCTTGAATTCTCAGCCGCTTTTCTCATGCCAGGTCTTGTTTGGAGAGACGTAGAGCTCCTCTCAGGAGCCACTGCTCTATCATCAAAGGCCATATTGGTGCTGGAATTTCTCTGTGAAGCCTGCAGTCCCCCAGACAGCGTATGACAAATTAGAAGACGACGCATTCTGTTTTGAACTCCTCTCAGCTCATCTGGTATTTCTGTTGTGGATTCTGCTATCCTGTTATCTCCAGCCACAGCTGGGACATGGGCCACTTCTCAGGGACTGAAGGGCATGCCTGCTAATCTACCCCATCTTCCTTCTTTGATCAAACTGTTCTTAAACAATGGTTCCCAGTGTTTCCAAACAGTTTACCTTACTCTGTGGCTTGTGGTGCATGTAACCATGGGATTTTGTTTGTTTTGTGGTTACCTTCAAGTTTGCAATGTCCATTTGTAACTAATGCAAATCCATGTTCAAAGAATACTATATTCCTTCATAGGTAGTGCAAGTACCTTATAACAGAGTATTCTCAATTCTTTCCTCCTGTCCCTTGTAGCATTGCTGTCTTTTATTTCACTTAGACTGTAATTTCCAGACACATTGTCACTATTATTATTTTGGACAAGCTATTATCTATTAGATCAATTAAGATTAGAAATATTTTATTTACCTTCATCTATTCTTTCCCTAATAGTTTCCTCTTCTTTACGTAGGTATGGGTCACTGATCTCTATTTTTCTTCTCTCTGAGAATTTCTTTTAACATATCTTACATGGCAGATCCAATAGCAACAAATTCTCTAAATTTTTGTTTGTCTGAAAACGTCTTTATTTCTCCTTTACTTCTGAAGGATAATTTTACTAGACATGGAATTCTAGTTGGTGGGGATTTTTTTANTTTACCTTCATCTATTCTTTCCCTAATAGTTTCCTCTTCTTTACGTAGGTATGGGTCACTGATCTCTATTTTTCTTCTCTCTGAGAATTTCTTTTAACATATCTTACATGGCAGATCCAATAGCAACAAATTCTCTAAATTTTTGTTTGTCTGAAAACGTCTTTATTTCTCCTTTACTTCTGAAGGATAATTTTACTAGACATGGAATTCTAGTTGGTGGGGATTTTTTTTAAAAACACTCTCAGTATTTCACTTTACTCGCCTCTTGTTGTGAAGAAAAGTTTCATGTGATGTTTATCCACTTTTCCTCTGTAAGTGAGGTGAAGTTTTCCCCCTCTGATTCTTTCAAGATTTCGTCTTTTTTTTTGTATTTATCATGGTTGGTGTTGTGTGAGCTTCCTAGGTCTGTGGTTTGGTGCCTGTTGTTTATTGTGGAAAGTGCTTGTCCAATATCACTTCAAATATTTTCTTTCTCTCTCCTTCCTTTCTTCCCCCCTCCCTTCCCTTCTTCCTTTCTCTCTTTTATCTCCTTCTGGTATTCTCATTATGCTTCTGACATGTGTTGCAATTGTCCTACAATTTTTGAATATTATTTTCCACTTTTTTCTCTCGTCTCTTCCAGTTTAATTTTGGCAGTTTGAACTACTGACATATCCTCACGTTGATTGAGTCTTTCCTCAGCCACGCTGAAGAGCCTATAAAGGCATTCTTCATTTCTGTTACAGTGTTTCTAGCATTTCCCTGAGCCTGCCTTAGACTTCCTGTCTCTCTCTGCTTATGTTACCCATTTGTTCTTGCTGTATTTCGAATCTTCTAGGACTTGCCTCTTCCACATTTAAAGCTAAGGAAGTCAATTCTTCTTCTAGTTAAAATATATGGTTCTTGCAATAAAAGCCATGGCTTTCAAAACTATTTTTCCTACTTTAGATCCGCCCACATTTATATAAGAGCTCCAAGGTGAAGAATTTAACTCTTTCTTGGGTAACATCTTTATCTAAAGACAGCATTATACTAAGTTCTTGATGATGCTTGAATCATTAGACGCTGGGGAAGATAAGGGAAACGGACTTCAATTTTAAAATATCCTCTTACTACATTTTGCTTCTTAAGGGATTTGTAAAACCTGGAACACTCACACTGCACTGACCCAGCTGAGAAATAAGACAGCCCTGACCATTGTTGGAAAGATGAGACAGAAGGAGCATCTTCACCACAACCATGGGCATTATTTACAGCTCATTTACCCATTTATTTGGTCAATCGATTTACACCCTGGTGGTTGTAAGAAATAGAAGGAAACCCAGACATAACCCACTTCTTTAAAAAAAAAACAAACAAACAGAAATTTGATACTGTACTTGGGATTGAGGAAAACTAATTGATTTGACAGCTAATCTAAAACTCCTAAGGGAAAAATCAATATAGAACCAAATAATCTCATCTGTAATTTTGTATGCTCTTCCCCTAGTAAGTTGATTGTATAGCATGTGTCATCTACTTTAGATGGGAATGTTACCAACTATAACGCTTGTGTTGATATTTCAAACAGATTCTAATCTTATTTCAGTAATAGCTTCTGTCATTTCTAGCAACACATATGCCATAACATTCTTGGTTGCATTGACAGAAATATTAATGTGCTCAGATTTCATATTATTTGGACCACTATATGTCTCTTTCTTAGTGTTTGGTTGCTTTTGATATATACACAGTGTTAGAGCCTGGCTTCCCAATCCCAGTGCTTTAGGTATTATTCATGAGTAGGATCCATCTTCTCATCTCTGTGTGATTTGGGTCTTCTCTAGCAGAAAACTTCTCTACAATTCTATGGATTTCTTCTTTTATACTTTCCCATCTTCTGTGACTCAGATATTGGGTTGGCCAAAAAGGTTAAAAAAAAAAAAAAAACCAAAATTTTTTTGGCCAGCCCAACACCTGACTGCTAATCTTCATTTTATTTCCTTAGACATACTGCCTCTCAGATTGGAATGGATTTATTATCTACATATCAATTTGATGTTGGAAACTTTCCTACTCCTTCTCTGCCAAATTCCTACTCTGTCCTTAAGCTCATTGCCTTCTGCTTCTACCTTCCATTTCTTCCTGTGCTATTACTATTACATAGACTTTTCATGAGCAGATATATTTCAATGTAGTTTTCACCTTTTACTCTAGTTGCCCTTTTTAGTGTCATTTAGAACAATCCAAATCTTCCCTCTAGTCCATAACCTTTTAGGTATTTAAAATAGCTGCCAGGAGCATTTATTTTTTGGGGCTAAATATCCCTAGTTCCTTTTATCATTAACTATAGAATAGAGTTTTGAATTGCTTTATCATCTAGTTGGTGACTCACCATACATTTGAGTTACACACCCACATTTTGGAAGTGATATTAGGAAATTTTCCCCATTTTCGCATCAGAATCCAGGCTGAAAATGATTGAAAATGTTAGAGATATCCATATACTCTTAAATTTAAATGAAGCTTTAGAAAGTAAAAAACAAAAAAAAAAGATTAATAAGGATAGGGGTTAAAAGAGATTCACTAATTCATACAATAGAATAAAATCTCATGCAATTTTCTGTAAATTTGATAATGAACATTTCTAGATGTCATAAAACAGTGATGATCAGTCAGTCTGGAACCCAGTCAGTACTGTGGGAGTGCTCTGGAAGGCTTGGTGCATTATCTAGGAGACTCCATAATTATTTCAGTGTCCTTAGTGGAGATTGGGTTGAGGGTGGTGGGGAAAGGCAGTAACATTAGAAATAGAAACTAGAGGATTTATCTTGAAACTCTGTCAGCATAGTGTATTATTTTTTATTTACATTGTATAGGACAGATCAGTTCATGTAATAAGGTTCTCTAAAGATACTTTTGGGCTTCCCAGATTGCACTAGCAGTAAAGAACCTGCCTGCCAATGCAGGAAATGTAAGAAATGTGGGTTCGATCCCTGGGTTGGGGAGATCCCCTGGAGGAGGGCATGGCAACCCACTCCAGCATTCTTGCCTGGAGAATCCCATGGACAGAGGAGCCTTGTGGGCTATAGTCCAAAGGGTTTCAAAGAGTTAGACATGACTGAAGCAACTTAGCACGCAGGCAAAGATACTTTTACTCACACTTCACCTAAGATTAAGAAGTTATCCATTGTCCATATCAGAGATTATTCTTTTTGGGTTTTTAAAAACTTATTTATTTTAATGGAGGATAATTGCAATATTGTGATGGTTTTTGCGATAATTGACATGAATCAGCCATGGGTGCACATATGTCTCCCCATCCTAAAAGTCCTTCCCACCTTCTTCCCCACCCCATCCCTCTGGGTTGTCCTAGAGCACCAACTTTGAGTGCCCTGCTTCATGCATTGAACGTGCACTGGTCATCTCTTTTACATATGTTAATATACATGTTTCAATGCTATTCTTTCAAATCATCCCATCCTTTCCCTCCAAAGAGTACAAAAGTCTGTTCTTTACATCTGTGTCTCCTTTGCTGCCTTGCATATAGGATCATCATTACTGTCTTTTCTAAATTCCGTATATATGCATTAATATACAGTATTAGTATTTCTCTTTCTGACTCACCTCACTCTGTAAATTGGCTCCAGTTTCATCCACCTCATTAGAACTGCCTCAAATGTGTTCTTTTTAATGGCTGAGTAATACTCCATTGTGTATATGTACCACAGCTTCCTTATCCATTCGCCTGCCAGCGGACACCTAGGTTACTTCCATATCCTAGCTATTGTAAACAGTGCTGCGATGAACACTGGGGTACACGTGTCTCTTTCAATTCTGGTTTCCTCGGTGTGTATGCCCAGCAGTGGGATTGCTGGGTAGGGGGTCGTATGGCAGTTCTATTACCAGTTTTTTAAGGAATCTCCACACTGTTCTTCATAGTGGCTGTTCTAGTTTGCATTCCCATCAAGTGTGTAAGAGGGTTCCCTTTTCTCCCTTTTCTCTAGCATTTATTGTTTGTAGACTTTTTGATGGCAGCCACTCTGATCAGTGTGAGATGATACCTCATTGTGGTTTTGATTTGCATTTCTCTAATAATGAGTGACAGAGAAGGCAATGGCACCCCACTCCAGTACTCTTGCCTGGAAAATCCCATGGGCGGAGGACCCTAGGAGGCTGCAGTCCATGGGATCACGAAGAGTCAGACACGACTGGAGTGACTTAGCATATTAGCAGTAATGAGTGATGTTGAGCATCTTTTCATGTGTTTATGAGCCATCTGTATGCCTTCTTTGGAGAAATGTCTGTTTAGTTCTTTTGCCCACTTTTTGATTGGGTTGTTCATTTTTCTGGTATTGTGCTTCATGAGCTACTTGTATATTTTGGAGATTAATTCTTTGTCAGTTGTTTCATTTGCTATTATTATCTCCCATTCTGAAGGCTGCCTTTTTACCTTGCTTATTGTTTCCTTCATTGTGCAAAAGTTTTAATTTTGCTTAGGTCCCTTTGTTTATTTTTGTTTTTATTTCCCTTACTCTGGGAGGTGGGTCATAGAGGATCTTGCTGTGATTTATGTCAGAGAGTGTTCTGCCCATGTTTTCCTGTAAGAGTTTCATAGTTTCTGGTCTTACATTTAGATATTTAATCCATTTTGAGTTTATTTTTGTGTATGGTGTTAGAAATAGTTCTAGTTTCATTCTTTATTTGGTTATCAATTTTCACAGCACTACTTGTTGAAGAGACTGTCTGTTCTCCATTGTATATTTTTTCTTCCTTTGTCAAAGATAAAGTGTCCACAGGTGCATGGATTTATCCATGTCAGAGATTATTATTTTTGTTTAGGGTAGCTTTAGAAAATGATGGAGATGCTGAAAGGTAAAAACCACCCTCCCACCAAGACATCTACTGGAGCCACCATTCCTCTGATTCCTCATGTTAATTGCCTTTGTCCCAGGTGATTCTGCTTTGGGTGTACCCTGATTATAAGAAAATATGCAAAAATCCATCAATCTTTATGATGCAGTTGTTTAACATTTACCGTAAGTCTTGAAACAGCAAGACTTACAGTGGGTGTAGAGAAATACCTCTGATATGTACTATGAAGAGTCTGCTACCAATTACTTTTTATTCTGGAAATGATTTGTTCTCCCTAAGTGCTTCTGCATTTTACTGTGTCTGTGTCTGTCTGTTCCTCAGATGCCTCTCTGTTCTATCTGTATTGTGTTTCCAGAAGGAAAGAATATTCTGTTCATTTTAATCCCAAATTGGTCATTTCCAGGCCAAAAAAAAAAGTGCTCTCATCACAGTAACATTTATCCCCAAACACTTTTAAACATTCTTCCTGGCTACAGCTGTTCACAATTTGACTCTCGAATCATTCCAGGCTCATTAATCCTAAGATGGCACATGTGATGCTTTTGAAGTATGGTATCTAGAACAAAATCCAATACCACAGGTGAGATCTGATCCTAGCTTTCTCTTAGCTTGAAAGTCATGTGAATTACACTTGGAAGGCTATTTTGGACTTGAGGCACTGATGACAGATTGCCTTTAGTAAGCATCCTCTGTAAATAGAACATTATGTTCAGCCTTGGAGCATCAACAGACTTATAGACAGCCGTGGAGAAGGCAGAGAATCTTCTCTTAAGAACTGCCATGTAAGACAAAGCTGGAAACCAATTTGCCACTTGCAGCTTAATCATAAAGCCATCATCTGGCGAAATCCCACCTACTGGTATCTGCACAGCCATTGACCCATGAGAGACATAAGCTCAGAATGACAAGATTCATGCTGCAATACATATTTGATATATTACATATAGACACCTGTTTAGGGACAGTTTGGAGGTACAAATATTTTCTTAGGGCCTTCAGTGTGCTAGCACTACCTTACTGAATTTTCAGGATGATTCTCCAAGTTTGCATTGTTCTTGTTTTATAAATGAGGACACAGTTTCAAAGGTTGAGCAGCATGCATTTGAATAACTGGCAGGGCCAGGATTAAAACTCAGGTTTTTTTACCCAAGCCCAAACTCTCTCCCTAAAACATGCTTCCTAGGAAGTTGCCTGTGTACAAAGTGAAAATTATGCTCTTGATAGAATGTTAGCCAATATATGAAAGGAAAGTAGACATAATAAAAGTAACTAACAATGGAAATAGTTCATAATTCTTAATTGTTGCAATGATTATGAATTGAAATATATTCGATTTTACCATATTATTACTCAACAGATATTAGCCAGTTATGTTAGGCACATATTGCCCTGCGGTCATTGGTATATCCTTTTCTGTGCACCTGTGAACTGCTGATGACTTCACAGGTGGTGCTGCATCATTAACGCATGTAAATTTAGCAGGCATTTTCCCCACAATTCATTCTGCCCTAGAAATTCTTATTTCTTGTACTCAAGTGAAGGGTCCCTTTGCCCTTTTCAGTGTTGACAAGATGCTGAGGCAAAGTCCTTACCCTAACAGACTTCTAAAGCAGATAGAAAGCTTTGATGCAAAGATATCTATAAACGTGCCAGGAATCATAGACATTAGAGCTAGAAGGGACTTTCAGTGTTATCTACTCAAGTATCCCATTAGTAAGGGAATCAGAGAAACCTATAAATAGAATGTTCTAATAACACCAACCCTATGTAGGGTGACTGTGTCGTTCATTTGAAGAATAAAGGGAGTGCTAACTGACAGGAATACCAGGAAGTGAGCAGTGTCCTGTGCAAGCCAGTCTGTAGTTATTCTAGCCTCTTTGAACTTTTTATAATAATGAAATAAGATGGCATATGGGAAAACACTTGGATTGATACCTGGCATATACATGGAATGTGCACATAAATTTTGCCCTGAATCTGAAGTCTAGGTGCCCAGGAAATCTGGCAATTTGGGAGTTAGGCATAGGTGTTCTAACTTCTAAAGAGTCAGCAGTACCAAATGAAAACCTAAAGTGACGGTGAAGCATCAGGTTTTATTCTTGTGTATCTTACTTTTGGTTTTTGTGTTGACTCTAACATAGCAAAGCTTCCTGTCATTTTTTTCTCCCATTTTATAGATTGACCAAATTATCCCGTGGCTTTAAGATAGAAACACATTAGTAAACAGCTACGCAGACTAATAATCCTGCCGGAAGGAAGGAAAAGACAAAGGATGCAGGGAGGGGAGGAGGGACAAGGAAGAGGGATGGTGAGACCAGTTGTTTCTGAAGATACAAGATTCTGTGCAATCTGTACCCAGATAAGATGCTACCCACTTTATACATGACTTCTTAAAAAGGAAACAAGATTGAGTACGGATTTTTAGCTTAAAAGCAATAGACTTACCATTAGCCTCTTTCTACTGCTTTTTCACTAGGTAGGAGTCATCAACTACATCTTTGTTTCATTCCAATTATTTATTTAATGCAGCTGGCTTTCAAAGCCCTTGAATTCACTCCTTCTCCACTTTTGCCATAAGAATAACTGCAATTCGTTCCTTAATTGATGGCAAACCAATGTTAAATTATGAGTGCCCGAGAGTAGTGAGGGCTTCCCTGATGGTTCAGTGGTAAAGAATCCACTTGCAATGCAGGAGACACAGGAGACGTGGGTTCGATCTCTGGATCAAGAAGATCCCCTGGAGTAAAAAATGGCAATCCACTTCAGTATTCTTGCCTGGGAAATTCCATGGACAGAGGAGCCTGGTGGGCTGTAGTCCGTGGGGTCACAAAGCGTCGGACACAACTGGGCACAAACGCATGCACGTGCAGACTCATGCACGTGTGCACACACACACACATACATACACATACACTAGAGTAGTTAAGAAGTGATATGCTGCTGCTGCTGCTAAGTCGCTTCAGTCGTGTCCGACCCTGTGCGACCCCATAGATGGCAGCCCATCAGGCTTCCCTGTCCCTGGAATTTTCCAGGCAAGAACACTGGAGTGGGTTGCCATTTCCTTCTCCAATGCATAAAAGTGAAAAGTGAAAGTGAAGTCACTCAGATTTTCTAGTTTATGTCACTTAGAAGTTCCAAGTTATCCTAAAGAGAAACAGAAGCATTCACTTGTCTGCTTCTGAATCCACGATATTGGCTCCAAGATACTTCAGGTTGAAATCTTATCCCTGAAAAGGCAACACAATAACCAGTTCTATTCCCTGCCATTTCTCCAGTGGCAGTGAGGAGGTGGAACTTCACATGTTATCTAGGCTGTGAAATCTGGCCCTTCTCCTGTTCTGACCTTTTCGTTATTCTTTGTTCTGACTGACCAGTCATTGCCAGCCCCTTCTGTAGGCTGGTTGTGTTCTAAGGGCTGGAAGACAAGAATCGCCAGCTAATCAACATACCAAGTATAGAAAAGGTGAAAAACAGCTGCCTGTCCCTATAGCCACCCCCAGGGCACGCACTTCAACTTGCAGAGAAACTGCCCCCACTTTAGAAATGTCCTGTACTACTTTTAGTCCAGTTCAGAGAAATAAGGAATTTGAATAATACCAATCATTTCACTCTAGCGAACTAAAGTGAGAACGACTATCTTCTGACACATCCTGAGACTGTAACTCATGAAGGGCTCTGTGTCTTATTTATAATTAACTCAGGATATTATTTTCAACTATAACTCTTAAGATTTTCTTTTCCAGTAAGAACTCTCAAATAAGATTTGCCCTCAGTGACTGAATTTTCCTACCTTCAGTTTGAGAATGTTACTCCTAAATGGAGTTTTCTTTTTCTTCTGTCTTTGAATTATATGTTCAGGTTTATATTTTCTCCCAAGTACAGCCAAGAATAATGGTAAAAATAAGCAGTTAAAGGAAGAAGTCTTTTATTTTCACAGTGACATATATTTTACAAAGCATGTTGTTTTAGTCAGGATAGGATAGTTTAAGCAGTAGTAACAAAGTAACCCCCAAGTCTCAGTTCTTAACAGTCAAAACTTTATTTCTTGTCACGTGATAATATCCAGTGTGGCTTAGCTGAGGGCTGGGTTCCCTATTCGCTCACAAATCACAGGCTTATGACAGTGCCAGCATCTTAACACATGCCTTTGGAGTTTGCCATGCCAGCCATAGATGACACTTATTCTTCTGTGTTTTGGCCTAAATTGAAAATGCGTTGCTTCTGCTCATAGCACGTGGGTGAGAATCTGTCACGTCGCCCACCTGGGGTGAAAATATAGGTGATCACCTGGATGTTCCCTAAGCAACAGATGTCTCTGCCATGCACGTTTATGTCAGTGTCTTCACTTAAGCATAATAACCTTGAAAGGGTGATAATCTTGCTACTACTAACAACAGAGCAGCTATTTATCATTTCCCAATTGTGTATGAGCAATGACTTCTTGCAACCTCATTCAACTCATCTGGAAATTGAGTCCTCTGAAAGGACAGGGGGAGGGGAGAACCAGCCTCAGAATGTGTGGCAGCCCTGAGCATCTATGCCAGCCCAGAGACTACGCCAAGAGAAAGACTGACCAGAGAGGAATCTCGCAGTGGGCAGAAATGGTCAGGCCCTAGTATTCATGCAATGCTCAGTTATTGGCTGGGAACCCATGTTCTTGGCTTGAACACTGAGGCAGACCCCAAAGGCCGTGCAGCTGCCACAGATAGCTATTCTGAGAGCAGTAGGTGAGCTGGAAGATGTACTTGGGGTTCCTGTTGTCAAGACTTCCTGGCACTCTAGCAAGCCCTGATAGCTACGGCAGAACTTTCAGGGCAATTATTCTATTAGAAACGGGGTAAGAAACTTCAGGAATAAAGCAGGGAATAGTAATGGGGGGAGGGAGAATATTAAGGTCAAGTAGTCAGGAGAGGGCTGTTCTCACTTCACTGCCATTAACTAGCTGTGTGACGTCCAGCCCTGGCCCTGAACTCACTGTGCCTTTATTCTCGAGTCCAAGTTAGATGATTGGCCTTGATCAGTGGTTTTCTTAAACTTTACTGTGTTTCACAATCACCCAGGGGCTTGTAAAAACATAGATCTCTGCTCCCACACCCAGAATTTCTGTTCTGAGAAATCTTGAGAGAGGCTGGAGATGGTCTTTCTAACAAGTTCCCAGGCTCTGCTGCTGGTTGGGAGACCACACTTTGAGGAACACTAGACCAGACCCTGATGCTGAGAAAGATTGAGGGCAGGAGGAGAAGGGGGTGACAGAGGATGAGATGGTTGGATGGCGTCACTGACTCAATGAACAGGAGTTTCAGCAAACTCAGGAGAGTGAAGGACAGGGAAGCCTGGTGTGCCACAGTCTACCGGTTCTCAAAGAATCAGACACAACTTAGCAACTGAACTGAATTGAACGACTGAACAACAATACTAGATGCTCACTCTCCAACGTCATTTCAAACTCATAAATACNGTCACTGACTCAATGAACAGGAGTTTCAGCAAACTCAGGAGAGTGAAGGACAGGGAAGCCTGGTGTGCCACAGTCTACCGGTTCTCAAAGAATCAGACACAACTTAGCAACTGAACTGAATTGAACGACTGAACAACAATACTAGATGCTCACTCTCCAACGTCATTTCAAACTCATAAATACTCTGCGCTTGAGATTTAGCTACATGACTTGAAAACGACCACTGCTACAGGTACTTATATCCATCTCTTCCTGCCCCTTTATAAACTAATATAAATATTGGCTTTATTATTGCCAGGAGAAATATCAATAACCTCAGATACGCAGATGACACCACCCTTATGGCAGAAAGTAAAGAAGAACTAAAGAGCCTCTTGATGAAAGTGAAAGAGGAGAGTGAAAAAGTTGGCTTAAAGCTCAACATTCAGAAAATGAAAATCACGGCATCCGGTCCCAAAANCTGACTCGATGGACAAGAGTTTGGGTGAACTCCGGGAGTTGGTGATGGACAGGGAGGCCTGGCGTGCTGTAGTTCATGGGGTGGCAGAGTTGGACACGACTGAGTGACTGAACTGAACTATCTATATAATAACTGTATTGATAACATATCATTAAATAAAAATATCTAATGATTTCTTACATGTGATGGATATTGTGCCAAATAGAGAGTATCCTTTATAATTTGACTTAAAACACTGACAGAAGAGCCATCAGCAGCAGCAATGATGACATGTGTTGAATATACACAATGTCCTGGACTCTGTGCTAGCTCCCTAGGTCTGTTATCTCATGAGTGTGAGTACATGATTAACTATGATGTTAAGAGGGTTATAAGGAAGGAGCAATGACATCTATCTTCTTTGCAGATAGATGAAGTAGGGGAGGAAGAAGCTGTGCGGGGAGTAACATGAGCAGTCTGGCAGCCAAGTGTAAATGGTGAAGTCGTGGCCTAGACTAAAGGTGTTTTTTTAGGGGTGAGAAGGAAATGCTGTTTGTGTGAGTGGGAGAAAGGAATGGAATAAATTCAGACATGCAGCTCAAGTCTATGAAGCTCACATATTTGACAACCTTAGCTCAGAGGAGTCTGCTACACCACGTGGTGTGTAAGTAAATACCAGTAGATTATTTCACTGGAGGGAAAAGAAAAGAGAGAGGTCAAGAATGGAGGACCTGTCTCAGTTCTGCTAAGGTGTCAGCTGTGTAGCCTTGAGCAAGCCACTGAGCACTCTCGGCATCCTGTTCTCATCTCTACAAAAACGTAGCACTCACTGTGCCTGTCTTAAAGGATGGCGAGTATAAAGCAAGAGCACTTTGTTCATCACAAATCTCTGTGCATCAGTGTGACATTATTAACAAGCAAGCTGTATTGTATTTTTAGATTTTTCAAAACAGTTCCAGCTTTCTGCTTTGGTGACGAGTTTCACTCTTTGCCCAAAGACCAGAATGCCTGTGGAGAATGGTCTGGCCTTTATCCACGTGTCTGTGGGGTGTCGTGCACTTTAGGAATGTAGGAAAGGAATCCTCTGTTTTGTGACTTAACATCCCAGGAGTTCCCCACCCACATGAAGTCAGTTGTCCTCCTGGCTAATTGCGAGTAGGAGAGTCCCAGAGAGTTGGTACCTGTGATGCTATGTGGTGTAGGACAATGAAAGGGTGACACGAACAGACTGAAGCACCAAGCCACGGTTAGCAAGAACATGCTGTAGTTAATATGTCCCAGGAGCTCAACTGGCTTCTTTCTCTGGTTGGAGCCTAAAGCAACAAAGGAAGGAAGAGGAGAATCCAATCCAATTTAAAAAATGTAGCTCAGCTAAGGTCAAGGCTCTTGTTCTAGGAATCTTTCATTAACCACTTGAAGACAGGTTCAGAATGGGTTAATATAGGCCTTGACCTCTGGCATTAGAAAGATATTGGCAGGGGAAAATCATATTCTTAGCCAGGGAAAAAGCAGGAAACTTTGTCTACACTTCAATTAACACATGTGTATAGTGTTGATATTTGGAAAATTGAGTGTGTCCACAAGTGCTGTGGAAGCTAGTTATTTTAGGATACTTTGCTTTCATGGGTTATCGTTACCTTAAGCAGATGGATAAATTAAATTTGAAGGCATCCAAAGACTGGATTGAAGGAAATAACTCAAAATTCAGAGGGGACTGTTCTTAGAGTAGATGATTTCAATTTACATTTGATTTTAGAGCTTTATCCTAACTTCTGCTCAATATATCTACCCATGCATTAGTAATTTGTTGGAATGAATAGACCAAACTTCTCTGTCTTCTCAGTGCCTCAAGTGGAGTAAAGGTGGGTGAGAATTCCGTTTTGGACTCATGAAGTGTAAGATGACTAACGCACATTCAAGCGGAAGTGTGGAGTACATGAAAAATCTTAAAAGCCATGCCTTCCACACTCAATTGTCTCCTGAGCCAGAGTCTTATACTCTTAGCTGTGAGGGATCTAGACACTTCCACATTTCCTCTTGGACGCTCCGTTATCACAGCAAACCCAGTGTATCTGAAACAGAACTCATTTTCTGCCTCAACACATGGGCTTTATTTTTGCCATCTCTGTTTCTGCTGTTGATTTCGTCGTTTTCTAAGGCACCTCGGTCCTAAACCTCACAGATAATCCAGGCTCCTCTCTCTTCCTCTCTCTTCTACCTAGGTCCACCACACATCAACCTTAGCTTTGTAATGACCATCCTGTAATCCCTCCTCTTTCCAATTCATCTGTTGCTTCTGTGGTTTAGTCCAACACCCCCAGGTTTTCTTTGCATCTAGAAGCCAGCCGTCTTGACTACAGACTCTCTCAGCCTTTAGTCACTCTCTGTATTACTTCCATGTTACCTTTCAAAACCAGCACTCTGCAGGTAACCTGTTTCAACTCAAAATTATTTCTTGACTCACCATTTTTGGTAGAGACTATTAGAGGCCTCCCAGTGTCCAGCAACCCATGCATTATTTCTTAGGAACAAAACCCTAGAACATCTGCTCAACTCAGAAACTCACCTTTCCCAGGTTTCCTAGCAGTTGTATTATGTCATGTGACCAAGTTCTGCCCCATGAGACATTAGCAGAATCTTATGTGTCTTTTGCGTTGTTTCCTTCAAAAGGAGCAAGTTCATCATTCCCCTTTCTGATGTTGCAATGTGACCATATTGCTGGAACTCTGTTCTGAATTGAGGGTGGATGTTAGCTCTGAAGGTGGTTAAACAGAAAGACAGAAAGAGACCGAGTCTCTGACTTCATGGAACTGTCATACCAAGCCTGGACTAATTCTGGACCCTTTTTATTTACAGGGAAAAATAAATAGATGTGTATATTTAATCCACTATGCTAAGGGTGTGTTACTTTACAGGTGAATGCAAATCTGGACCAGAATCCCCAGGATACAGGGAGTTCTTAATATTTACTGCAGAAACTTGGACTTCCTCTAAGCCTATTTCTACAATGTTTCTCCGACCAGTAACATTCCTTGTGATCAAGCTGTTGTACTCCAAATGAGCTATGCATTCTCCTGTTTGTGGAATTTAATACCTCAGGGACCCTGGCTTTCATTTAGTTCCATAGCACCTATTAAATATTTTGCATTGAGACGCAAATAAATGACAAAATAATAGACTTTTCAAAATGGAAGGGATTTAAATTCTGTCTATTTCAAAAATTTCTATATAGTGAAGGAAAATTCTCTGTATCCTTGGTGCTCATAGTATATTTGCTGACTGGCAGCATTTTAAAAGACTCTGGGTGATTCAAATGCACCTTCAAGTTTGAGAAGCATCTCATCTGTAGCGTCTCTAATCACATGTCATTCAGCTGCTCCTTAAGTTGCTCACAAATATATAAAGCACCTTAGCTTGTGCCTGAACAGCTGTAATTGCTAGCAAGCCATTCTGCAGCAAAAGCTACAAACTGGTTTCTTGGAATTTCACTGTGACTTCCTTATTTCTGGTTTTTAGAATAACGATAAATAATATGACATAATAATAACAGTAAATAAGCCCCACAATAATTTTAAGATAGCTCTTATTGGGTTAAACCTTCTCTTTTCAAAGGTGAACAACTCATTTGAATTGGCATTCTTCACCTAACCTGATTTTTAGACATTTTGTCTGTTTAATTTGATCATCTGTTAGTGCCCTAATTAAAGTACAAAACCAGAATTCAGTATTATTCCCTGAGTGTGTGGAACTAAATGCTGCAAGAAACTGAATTCTAACTCTCTCAATCTGTAGCCTATTACATGCGCAAAGTTCAGTCCATCACCATAGTTTTGATGATGTTCTGATATTTTTATTTATATAAATATTATAAAAATAATTTTTGAATTAAAGTCTGCTTAAAAAGGGGGGGCTTCCCAGGTGGCACAGTGGTAAAGAATCCACCTGCCAGTGCAGGAGATGCCAGAGATGTGGGTTCGATCCCTGGTTTGGGATGATGCCTGGAGGAGGAAATGGCAACCCACTCCAGTATTTTTACTGGGAAAATCTCATGGACAAAGGAGTCTGGCGGACTACAGTCCATGGGATCCCAAGGAGTCAGACATGACAGCCGCTGAGCGCACATGTGCTGAAAAGTGTCAGAAATCACATCTTGTTTGTTATTTGTTTTAACTGGGAAGATCTCTGTGTGTGTCAAGATCTTATTTTTCTTTCTAGAGTTTCCTCTGCTACCACCAAAACCTAAAATCTGTGTGTGTGTGTGTGCGCGCGCGTGCGTGCGTGCATGTGCGTGCGTGCGTGCATGCTTGAGCTCTCTTTGGTATAAGTCTGTTTCTACATTCCTGTAGGACACTTTCTTTTGTGGAACTGACACTCCTCTTTTGAGGACTCTGAACCTCTGACTCCACAGCCTTACCTAACTCATCTTTCTGCCCTTTTTATAGTTAGGAATACATGCTTTACTACCCTTTTAGAGGACTTCCCTGGTGGCTCAGACGCTAAAGCGTCTGCCTGCTAGGCGGGAGACCCAGGTTCGACTCCTGGGTTGGGAAGATCCCCTGGAGAAGGAACTGGCAATCCACTCCAGCACTCTTGCCTGGACCATAGACGGAGGGAGAGAGGTCTCCTTGGCAGATGGAATTCATATTTCCCATAACACCTAGCACAATGAACAACTTACACTAGACACTAAAGACATATCTTTAAATGAATGATTCACTGTTTATCCACTGGAACATAGGACATTACTAGGTTAGACTTCAGCAGAATGAGCTGGAATATACAAACGAGTAAAATACCAGCATTCCTCTTGCTATCTTTAGGTGAAATGTATAGCTCCCTCTGGGATTGTCCCAACAAAGGAGCTGACCCAGTTTAATAGAATATAAATATAGTGTGTTCCCAAAAAGTCCCCAAACACTAGATACACAAAAATGCGTCCTCGGTGTTTCAAGTGGTACAACGAATGCAGACTGACCCACTTAAAATGAGCCTTTTCACACAACGTGATTTCTATTCAAACTAGGACCATCCAGCAAGGTGATTCCTCTCCTTTACTCTGGATTTTGAATTCAGAGATTTTGAAGAATTTGTGTAATTAAAAATCAAGGCCAGCAAACAAGCAGAAAGCAGACAGCGACAATTTTTTTTTTAAACAAAAATGCAGTTCTTAACAAGAAATAGAGGTAAATGTAGATGAAGAAAAACCTCTCACTTTAGCATTTTCCATCATTTTTACAGTCTTAGTTTGTACAGCCTCACTCAGGACACTATTTTTATCTTCCAGATATTTTGTCTGAGGTTAGAAAGCTGTCAGTGGGCAAATATTTTTGTCCTGATTATGGTTTCAAGGACTATTCATCAACATCAGTACCTGGGGAAAAAATACCATCATGTATTTCCTGCTAGTTGTAAAATATTAAGGAAAAAATGGACCACTTTGCTGAAATAGACAAGCATACATCTTAAGAAGTATTAGTCTTATCTTGCTATAATTAAATAAGCAAGATTTGTAAAGAATATTAGTGGCACACCTTAGATCTAGGGGAAGTTTGTGCCTACCCTCTATTATCCCCTCAACTTACCCCAGCAAGGAGAAGTTCTAGTATAGTAATTGGTAGAGAGTGGAGTTTTTTTTTTTTTTTTTGCACTGTTCCCTCTTCTGACTATTCCTCCCATGACCCTTGTGTTCTCAAGCTGGCTGAGGCCATCTCCCACTTGAGAGGGCTCCACTACCTTGGAAGGACCAGTAGGATTGAAGGGCAGTGCAGAACAATGAGGAATGGAATTAAGTAACTGGAGAGCTCATCTCTAGCCTTAGGAACCAGGGCGCCCCTTTCCCCCCCCCCCCACTTTGAAGTAGTAAAAGCAAGCCAAATGAAAAAACCAGTCTTCTATTGATGGAAGATTTGGGTTGCTTCCAATCTCTTGCTATTACTAACAATGCTGCAATAGATATTCGTGAATATCATTTTGCACGTATCCTAGTATAACTCTAGGATACATTCCCAGAAGTGGAATAGCTGGGTCAAAGGGCATATGCATTTGTGATTTTAATAGATATTACTAAATTGCGCTCCCTAGGGGTTGTAACCATTTACATTCCCACCAACAATATATGAAAGTCACTCTTTTCCTTTAGCCTCGCAGAGCGATTGCATCACGCTTTTGGATTTTTGACAATCTGATAAGTGAAAAATAGTATCTCAGTGTAGTTTTAAAACTGCATTTTACTTATGAGTAGTTTCATGTATTTAAAAGTAATTTATACTTTCTTTTATATTCTTTACTCATTTTCTTATTGGCTTTTATCAAGATGTAGGAGCTCTTTATATGTTTGGGAGATAAATTCCTTTTTTGGGTATTTGTTGGAAATATTTTAACTCAGTTTTAATATTTATATTTTTCTTTGTTTAATGCTATTCTTTCATGCTTAAATTTCCTTTTAATTTCATGTAGTCAAATACAACAATTTAAAAACTGCGATATTTTGGTTTCTATTTAGATTGGCTTTTCCCTACCCAAGCCTATGATGGAATCCTTCCATGTTTTATTTCAGTATTTTTATGGTTTCATGTTTTATATTTAAATCTTGATCCATTTGGAATGTATCCTTGTTGGAAGTGTGATATGTGAATCTCATTGTTCCAAAAACATTTATTGACTCTTCTGTTTCCCTCTCTGGTTTGAGATGCCACTTTTGTTGTATAATATCTATTTCTGTTTCTAAATTTTATTTTTTTCTTTGACTCTGATCTCTTCATGCATTAGTGGGATTTAAAATACATATGAAATCAAATAGATAATTTCTCTTCCTTGCTTTTCCATTTGAAGAATTCTCTAAACATTGTTTTATATGAATTTTTAAAATTAACTAGTTTAAAAAAATATTGGTAATCTTAACGGGATTACATTATTTTTAATTAGGTTAGATAAAATTGACATCTTTATGATCTTAGTTCTCCCTATGTAATATATATGTTTTTCCATTTGTTAAATTTTGCTCTCTCTTGTTTTTAAAAGTTTCCTTAATATGTCTTGTGTTGAATTTCTTAGGCATTTTATCTTTTTGTGTTGCTATTATAAATGGGATTTTTTTTTCCTTCCATTAAATGTTCCAACTGGCTATTGTTTACATAGATGAGAATCATTGATTAATTCGTATTAACTGTATATCTGCGCTGGCTTGTTTTTTGGTTTATATTTCACTCAGTTTACTCTCTTGGGTTTTTTCAGGTTATCATCAAACACCTTCAAGTACTGGGTTGTATGTCTTCTTCCTTGTTCCAGTTTTGTACTGCTAGCTTTTTTTTCTGTTCCAGTTGTGTTGGCTAGTACCTCCTATACAGTGTTAAGTAATAGTGATGATGGTGGACCCCTTCTTTATGTTTTTAGTGGAAATTCCTCAGTGGAATTGCAATTAAGAATGACGGTTGATTTGGGGATAAGATGGAAATATTTAATTATATTAAGACAGTATCTAACCCTTTTATTGAGTTTTTTTTAATTAAGAAAGAATGATGAATTTAAAAAAAATCAGGTTTATCGAAGTATAATTTTTATGCAGTAAAATTAAGATTTTTAGGTCTAGAGCTCAGAAAATCATGACTAATGTATTATAGTTCACTAATTATGAACACATTTGACACCACAAAGTTTCCTTGTGACACTTTACAATCAATTTCTGCAACATCTTCACCCCTGTCAACCCTGATCTGATATTTTTACCCATGATTTTACTTCATCCAGAATAAATGAAATTATACCATGTGTAACTTTTTTGTATCTTCCTCCTTTTATATTCTTTTGAAATAGTCATATTACTGTATTTACGAATAGTTTATTATTATTATTGAGGAGTCTACTGTATGGATGTATCACATTTTGTTTATCCATTCACCAGCTGACAAACATTTGGAATGTTTCTAGATTTCAGCTTGTTATAAATAACCTACATATCGTTGTGTGTACTTATGCTTTCATTTATTTAAGGTAAGTATTTAAAAGTGAAGAACATGAGTTGTACAGTAAGTGTGTGTTTAACAGAGATTTCCAAACCATTTTCCCAAATGGTTATATAATTTTGCATTCACACCAACAATATATGAAAATGACAGTCAATATATACTCCTAACCCCTTGTTTTATCTTTCTTTGGGGGTAGTAGGGGGAGTCATTCTGTATGTGTCTAGCAGTATCTCACTGTGACTTTAATTTTCATTTCCTTGATGATTAATAATGTTAAACATCTTTTCATGTGCTTATTTGCCATCTGTATCTATTCTTTGGTGAAATATCTGTTCAAATATTTTGCCCATCTTTTAATTGGGACTTTTGTCTTCTAATTATTTGAACAGCTTAATGAAGTATAATTAAAAAACAGTAGACTGCATGTATTAAAAGTGCACAAACTGATAAGTTTTGACAGATGTATATAACCATCACCAAAATCAGGATAATGAATATATCTGTTACCCCTAAACGTTTCTTCTTGACTCATTATAATTCTTCTCTTCCACACTTTCCAACTCTAACCCTCATCCCCAGGCAACCAAAGACATGATCTCTGTCCCTAGAGATTAGGTTGCATTTTCTAGAATTTTATGTAAATGGAATCATGCAGTTCAGTTCAGTTCGGTCGCTCAGTTGTGTCCGACTCTTTGCGACCCCATGAATCGCAGCACAACAGGCCTCCCTGTCCATCACTAACTCCTGGAGTTCACTCAGACTCACGTCCATCGAGTCAGTGATGCCATCCAGCCATCTCATCCTCTGTCGTCCCCTTCTCCTCCTNATTTTCACTTTCATCAAGAGGCTTTTTAGTTCCTCTTCACTTTCTGCCATAAGGGTGTTGTCATCTGCACACCCTTACACATGGACATCAGCAAATGGTCAACACGAAATCAGATTGATTATATTCTTTGCAGCCAAAGATGGAGAAGCTGTATACAATCACATGGTTACTTTATGTTTAACTTTTTGAGAAACTCCAACAAAAGTTTTTCCACAGCAGTGGCACTGTTTTATATTCCCACCAGCAATGTACAGTGATCCAGTTTGTCCACATCCTTGCCACATGTATTTTCCTTTTTACTTTTTAAACTAATTTTTATTAGACTATAGTTGCTTTACAGTGTTTGCTTGAATCAGCCATACATATACATCGATCTCCTCTTTTATGGATTTCCTTCCCATCTAGATCACCACAGAATCCTGAGTAGAGTTCCCTGTGCTGTGCTACATGTTCTGATTAATTATCTATCTTATACATAGTATCAACCGTGTATGTATGGCAATCCCAATCTCCCAATTCACCCCACATCACTTCCTACTTGGTACTCATGTGTTTTTCTCTACGTCTGTGTCTCTATTTCTGCTTTGCAAATAGAGATAATGCCCGTTCTGTCCATTTTCCTTTCAATTTGTGGATAGTATCCTTTGATTCACAAAAATTTTTAGTTTTATTGAAGTCTCGTTTATCTGTTTCCTCTTTGGTTATTTACTTTGAGTGACATGTGTAACAAACCATTGTGCGTGCATGCTAAGTAATCTCAGGTGTCCAGCNTGTCCATTTTCCTTTCAATTTGTGGATAGTATCCTTTGATTCACAAAAATTTTTAGTTTTATTGAAGTCTCGTTTATCTGTTTCCTCTTTGGTTATTTACTTTGAGTGACATGTGTAACAAACCATTGTGCGTGCATGCTAAGTAATCTCAGGTGTCCAGCTCTTTGCCACCCTGTGGACTGTAGCCCGCCAGGCTCCTCTGTCCATGGGATTCTCCAGGCAAGAATACTCGAGTTGGTTGCCATGCACCTTCCAGGGGATCTTCCTGACCCAGGGGTTGAACCCATGTCTCTTAACATCTTCTGCATTGACAGGCAGGTTCTTTACCGCTAGTACTACCTTTACCTAATCCAGAGTCAGAGAAATTTACTTTTATGTGTTCTTTGAAGGGTTTTATGGTTTTAATTTTACATGTAGGTCTGGTGTATTTGAATTAATTTTTGTAAATGGTGTAAAGTAGGTGTCCAGTCTGTCTTTCGCATGTAGATATCCAGTTGTTCCAGCACCATTTGTTATAAAGTCTATTCTTTTTCTCAGTTGCTTAGCACTCTAGTCATAAATCAGCTGACCATGGGTATATAGGCTTACTTCTCATTTGTAGTTTATTGATCTTTATGTCTGTTTTTATGCCAGTTCTACGTTGGCATAAAATTGGTGTAGCTGTGCTTTAGTGAGCTTTGAAATCAGGCAGTGTGACTCCTCCTGTGTTCTTTTTCTCTTAAGTGTTTTGGATATTCTGGTTTCTTCACATTTTCATGTGTATTTTTACATTAAAAGACCTTGAAATTTGGATAGTTCGCCTTAGATCTGTAGATCAATTTGGAGAGGATTGCTATAAATAATATAATATATTTCAATCCATGAAACATGAGGCATATATTTATTTAGGTTTTTTTTTTATTAGAGGATAATTGCTTTATAATGTTGTGTTGGTTTCTGCCATACATCAACATGACTTAGCCACGGGTCTAATATATATATATATTTTTAGGTGTTCTTTAATATCTTTCAACAAACTTTTGTGGATTTTTAGTGTGCAGTTATCAAGCTACTTGTGCTAAATTTATTCCTATGTATTTTATTTTTATGCTGTTGTAACTTAATTATTTTCTTAATTTAATTTTTGGAATGTTCACTATAAAGGTATAAAAATACAACTAATTTTTGTATGTTGATCTTATATTCTGCAACTTCATTAAAACTATCTCTATATTTATAAGAGATATTGGTTTACATACTTTTTTCTGGCAATATCTTTTTCCGCTTTTGGTGCATGAATAATATTCAATACATAGAATGAATTGGAAAGTGTTCCCTTCTATTTTTTGGAAGAATTTAAGAAATATCGATGTTAATTTTTCATTAAATGTTTGGTAGAATTCACTGTAAAGACATCTAGCCCTGGACTTTTCTTTGGGGGAAATTTTATTTTTATTACTGATTCATTCTCTTCCATTGTTATATATCAATCTATAGATTAGATCTTTACTTCTTAAGGTAGTATTGGTAGTTTGTGTATTTCTAAATTTTTTTTCTGTTTCATGTAGGCTACTTAGGTTTGGGGCTTCCCAGATGGCTCAGTGGTAAAGAATCTACCTGCCAAGCAGGAGATGCTGGTTCTATCCCTGGGTCAGGAAGATCCCCTAGAGAAGGAAATGGCAATCTACTCCAGTATTCTTGTCTGGGAAATCCCATGACCAGAGGAGCCTTGTGGGCTGCAGTCCATGAGGTTGTAAAAAGAGTTGAATATGACTTAGAGACTAAACAACAACAACTTATGTTTTATCTATGTTAATCATTCATATTCTTATCTTTTAATCCTTTTTACTTCTAAAATATTAGTAGTTATGTCTTCACCAATTTTAATTATTTCAGTTTTCTCACTTTTTCCCTTGGTTGGTCTCTCTAATTTTCTTGGTCTTTTCAAAGAACTAACTTTGGGGTTTCATTAATTTTTTCTACTGTGTTTCTATATTCTGTTTCATTGATTTCTGTACTAATTTTATTACTTTCTTCCTTTTGCTTTCTTTGGATTTGCTTTTTTTTTTTTAACTTAAAAATACATTTGTTACTTCACAGTGTCTGTGGGTCAGAAATTTGGGCATGGTCTACCTGGGTTCTCTGCTCAGGGTCTCAGAAAGCTGTAAGCGAAGTGTTGACAGGGACTACAAACTCGTCTAAAGCTCATTTATAGTCCCTTTCCAAACTCTTTAGTGATTGGAAATGTGAATTTCCTTGTAGTCGTGTGACTGAGATACCCATTTTCTTGTTAGCTATAGATCAGAACCACCCTCGGGTCCTAAAGTCTACTCTCTGATCCTTGGCGTATGGGTCTTGTCTCTGAAAACATGGCAAAATTTGCTCTTGTTTTTCTAAAGTGCAAGTTTAGGTTATTGATTTGAGATCTTTTATCTTTTGTAATGTAGATTTTTACAGGAGTAGATTTTCCTTTAAGAATAGCTTTAACTGCACCCCAGAAGTTTTGGTATGGTTGTGCTTTCACCTTTATTTATTTCAGAGTATTTTCTAACTTCATTTGTGATATCTTCTTTGACATGTTGGTCATTTAGGTGTATGTCATTTAATTGTGTCACATCTGTGTGAATATATGAGTTTGTTGCTAATTTCTAATTTCTTTCTGTAATGGTCAGAGAATGATTGCACTCCTTTTTGATATTTTTCTGAGACTCGTTTTATTGTTTAACATCTGGTTATCCTAGAGAATGTTTCGTGTGCTTAGTGAAGAATATTTCTTCTGTCATCTATACAATTTTTTAAATTGAAGGATAATTGCTTTAAAATATAGTGTTGGTTTCTGCCATACATCAACATCAATCAGCCCTAAGTATATATATGTCCTCTCCCCTTGAACCTCCTTCCTACCTCCCACCCTATCCCACCCTTTGAGGTTGTCACAGAGCTCTGGTTTGAGTTCCCTGAGTCATACAGAAAATTCCCACTGGCTGTTTGATATATGGTAGTGTATATGTTTCCATGGTACTCACTCCATTCTCCTCTCCCCTTTCCCAAGTCCCTCTATGTCTGCATGTTCTACTGTTTTTAAGCGGAGTGTTCTGTCCATATCTGTTAGGTCTAGTTGGTTTATAGTGCTGTTCCAGTCATCTCTTTCTTTGCTAATTCTCTAATCATCATTTAAAATGAGGCATTGAAGTTGCCAATTATTATCATCGAGTTGTCTTTTTCTCCCTAAATTATGCTAGTTTTTTGCCCTACTGTTAGGTGTTTATATGTTAATATTTTCTTGATGGATGGACATTTTTATCATTAAAAAATATCCTTCTTTGTCTTTAGTAACAGTTTTTGTCTTAAACTTTTTCCTGATATTAGTGTAGTCACTCAAACTCTTTTGGTTACTATGTGCATAGACTATGTATTTTCCAACTTTTTATTTCCAAACAGTTTGTATCTCTGAATCTAAACTGTGTCTTTTGTGGATAGCATATAGTTTGATTTTTTTTTTTTTTTGAGGTTGTGCTCAGGAGATTAAACAATGCAGTTTAATCGTGTCTTTCAATATATACTATATACATACATACATACATGGCAAGATAGATAAGGGGGGATACAACTCAATGAGAACTAATTGTAACAGGGACCCGGAACAAGAGAATTTCTTTGAGTGGATGCTGGATAGAGTTCTGATCTTTCTTCCAGTTCATGGCAAAAGGCAGCTAGAGGATTATACAGTTTTCAATGTGTAACTGTAGGACTGGCAAGATCAAAAATGGAAAGTAGAACATGCTTGGGAAAGAACAATTGCCTCTGGACCATAAGCTCAGCAAATTCCAGGCTTAGTTTGATCTTTTTTTTTTTTTAGTTTGATCATTTTTAAATACATTCTGCCAAGCTATGCTTTTTAATTGAAGAGTTTAATCTAGTTGTATTTAATCAAATTATTGACTAGGCAGGATTTATGTCTGTTTTGTATTGTTTTCCCTGTGTCTAAGACATTTTAGTCTTCCTCCTTCCTCCATAATGTGATCTTTTATGTTAAACTATATTTCCTAGAATGCACTCTGTTGTCTCTTTTACTATTTTGAGTTATTTTCTTAGAAGTTGCCCTAGGGATTAACATTCTCATTTAAATAGTCTAGTTCAAATCTACAATTTAATTTCAATAGTATATGTTATGGATTGATGAATTATATGTCTCCCAAATTAATATTTTGAAGGCCTAACCTGCAATACAACTGTACATGGAAAATGGCCTCTAAGGAGGTAATCAAGGTTAAATAAGGTCATAAGAGTGGCTTCTCAATTTGATAGGACTGGTATCCTTAGAGCAAGAGACACCAGAGGGCTCTCTCCTTGTGTGCACAGAGTAAAGGACATGTGATGACTCAGTGAGAGGCTAGCTGTCTACATGGCAGGAAGAGAAGCTTCACCAGAGACCAATTCTGACACCACCTTGATCTTGGAATTCTAGCCTTTAGAACTATAAGAAAATAAATTTCTGTTGTTTAAGGCACCTAACCTAGTCTATGATAATCTGTTATGGCAGCCTAAACAGACTAATACAGTTTACAAAAACTTGGCTCCTGCATGGCTCCATTCCTAGCTCCTCCTTATGCTGCTATTTTACAACTTACACAATCTTTATATTGTGTGCCTATAAACACAGATTTATAATTATTGCTCTATGCAGTTGTCTTTTCAATTAGATAGGAGTTACAAACTGATACATTTATATTGTCTTTTGTTTCTTCTTGTGAATTTGAATTACATCCAGGATTCTTTCATTTCACCCTGAGAGATTTCATTGAATATCTCTTGATGAAAGATCTAGTGAAAAATTCTAGATTATCTGGGAATCTCTTAATTTCTTCCTCTTTTCTGAGGGATGATGTTTCTGGCTGTAGGTTCATGGTTGACAGGTTTTTCGTTTGCTTTTCTTCCATCATCTTGAATATACTATTCCACTGCCTTCTGGCCACCATGATTTCTGATGAGAAATTGACTGTGAATCTTATTAAGTCTTCCTTGTAGCAATGAGTCACTTCTTTCTTGCTGCTTTCAAGAGTTCTTCCTTCCTTTCTTCCTTTTTACTATCAACAATAAGATAATGATATGTCTAGATGTGGTTCTTTTTAAATTTATGCTAGTAAAAGTTTGTTGAACTTCCTAGATGTGTAGATTAATGATTTTCATCCAGTTTGGGAAGTTTTTAATCATATTTCTTTAATTGTCTTCTGTTCCTTTCTTCTTTCTTCCTTCCTTTGCAGTTCCCATTATTCATGTTAGTCTTGATGATGTCCCAAAGGCCTCTAAGACTGTGTGGTTTTTCTTGATTCTTCCTCTGCCCCATTTCCTCAGATTGGATAACTTCAGTCGATTTACCTTCAAGTTCACTAATTCTTCTGCTGGTGCAAATCTGTTGAGTATTTCCACTGAATTTTACTTTCAACTGTTGTATTTTTCAACTCCAAAATTGTCATTTGGTTCTTTCTAAATACTTTCTCTCTCTTTATTAATATTCTCTATTTGGTAAAACATAATGCTTATTTTTTCCTTCCATCCTTTAGACAAGTTTTTTGTTTTTTTTTTTTAGTTCTTTGAACATTTTTTAAATGGCTGTTTTAAGATCTATATCTGCTAAATTCAATTTCTGGACCTCCACAGCAGTTTCTATTGTCTGTTTTTTCCCCTGGATATGAACCATACTTACTTGTTTCTTTCCATGTTTCATAAATTTTTATTGAAAACTGGACATTTTGGGATAATAGAATATGGCAACTCTCGAAATTAGATTTTCCTCTTTGTTCAGGGCTTGTTGTTTTTGCTTGTTGTAGTTGCTTGTTTACATACTGTTCTGAACTAATTTTATAAATTCTTGATTTTAATGAAGTCCACTTAATCAATTTTTTACCTTGTGGATGATGCATTTGGTGTATTATATAACAAATCTTTGCCTAATTCAGTATTCTACATTTTTTCTTTAGACTTTTTATAGCTTTGGGCTCTTACAGCTTTTCAAAAATGATTTTAGATTTTTATCTCGGTCTAGGATCCATTTGATTTAATTTTTGTAAATACAGTGTATGAATTGAAGGTTTGTTTCTTTGCTTGCTTGCATAGGAATATCTGATTCTTCCAGAACCTTTGTTGGAAAGACTGTTATTTTTCTACTGATTTGCCTTGCACCTTTATCTAAACTCAGTTGACCAATGTAGGCATTTTGGAACTCCCTCTTTTATTCCATTTATCTATCTTAGGCTATCTTTGTAGAAAAACCTTGTTTTGACTCTTGTCAATTCAGTTTTGAACTCAGGTCATGTAAGTCTTCCTGCTTTATGCCTTCTTAAAGTTACACTATTTTAAAGTTGTCATGGCTATTCCAAGTTACTTATATTACCAAACAAATTTCAAAATCCATTAAAAATACCTATAAATCATGTATTTTATTAATATCTCATTGTATATATACACAGTTCAATTTTGGGAGAATTGATTTCTTAACAGTATTGATTGTCCTAATCTATGAAGATAGTCTATTTCAGTTATTTTCTAAATTTTGAATGTTTATAGCCTAGAGTGTGATCTGTTTTGGTGACTGATGTATTCTTTAAAAAGAATGAGTATTCTGTTGTTTGAGTAAAATACTCTTTATATATATCACCTAGGTCAAGTCAGTAGTTCAGGTTTCATATTTCCATACTGATTTTCCTTCTGCATACTTATGAGAGAGGAGTATTGAGTTCTCCAAATATAGCTGTGGATTTGTCTGTTTCTCCTCTTAGTACTATCATTTTTGTTGTGTTTTTTGCAGTATTCTTTTATTATCAAATAGTATAATCTTTAATACCATGTAATGTCTCTTTATCCCTAGTAATAGTACTTGTTCTGAAATCTACTTTGTCTCTTGTATTAATAAAGCCATTCTAGCTATTAAAAAACTGTTTAAATTAGTAATTTCATGAACTATGACTTCCATCCTTTTGCTTTTAACATACCTAAGTTTTTATATTTTAAAAAGCTTTCTTGTAAATAACACATAGTTGAATCTTGTGTTTTTAGCCAATAAGGCAATCACAGTCTCTTAATTGAAATGATTAGAACATTGATATTTATTTGCTGCTATGACTCAGTTTAAGTGTAAAACCTTGCAAATTTCTGTTTGTTGCCCACAGTTTTTGTTTCATTTTCCACTTTTTTTTTTTTTTTTTTGGCCTTTCTTTTCATTAGTTGAGTTTGATTCCATTTTTATCTCCATTACTATAGCTTATTAGTTATGGCTCATTTTTAGAAAAAGAAAATTAGTGATTGTTTTAGAGAAGTGGTTCTCAACGGGGGAAATTCTGCCTTCTACAGGACATTTGGCAGTGTTTGAACACATTTTAATCATCACAACTGTGAGGGTTCTTATGGCATTTAGTGGGCAGAATGCATCTTAACATCCCACAATACACAGGGCAGCCCTTCACAGCAAAGGATCATCTGACCCCCCAAGTCAGCAGTATCTAAGTAGAGAAATGTTGTTCTAGGATATCCAGTACACATATTTAAAGTACAACAGTCTATCTTCAAGTAATAATTGACCACTTCAGGTATAACTGAAGACTCCCACAGTGATTTTCCTCAACGTTCTTCTTCCCATCCTCTATGTTATTGGGCATGACTCCATTTTCAATGTCTGACTTGACAACTTTCAAACCTACCACTTCCCTTTCTCTTTATGCCCCACCCTGGGTGTGTTGATGAGAAAAGTTTGAAATTTTTGGCACTGGTGGGAATGTTAAACTATGCAAGCCTTGGTCTCTTTATAGCAATTCCCACCTCAATCCCATCCCCTAAGCATCATAGAATCTGTGCAGGTCTCTTTTCCTTCACTTTCCTGAACCAATTCAGATTGCTTTGGGAGTCCTGCATGACCTCCTGAATAGAGTTTTAATACATGTGCAATAGACTTTTTCAAGCCCTCTCAGTGTGTAACAGGTGTCACTGTCATTGGACTCAACATTCAAACCAACTTTTGGGTGTGTACTGCTCTATCTCTCGACAATGAGTTGTATTTTCCTTGTTATTTGTCTCATAGCTCTTTATTGAATGCCAGGCGTTGCATGCAGAGGAACAGTAAATATAGAGGTACATAGCGTTCATGTCCAGAAACGGTCATGTCGCTCCTGTCAGGTCATTTGTGTGTGTCTATAGAGGTGTTTTATTTCAATGCTGTCAGTAATTGGACTGAGTTTGTATTTTACTGTTGCTAGCAGAATCCTCAACACAGGATAGGCCTCACATTCCCCTGGCTATGGGCTTCTTTGGTCTTGTGGGACCTGCAGGTAAGTTATTCTCCTAGGTTTCAACCATCCTTGTGTCTCTGCCTTAGAGGAGATCTCTGTCCATGTAATTTCACCATCTTCAGGGTAAACTTTTTGTTTTACTGCTAGCTCATGTTGGGGTAAGAGTGTTGGTTGTCAGTTCTAGTTCTCACTGTTCTGTCAGTCTTGTTTATCTATGAATGCATGATTTGACTCTCCTTAAACGGTGATGCAGCCATGAAATTAAAAGACACTTACTCCGTGGAAGCAAAGTTATGACCAATCTAGATAGCATATTCAAAAGCAGAGACATTACTTTGCCAACAAAGGTCAATCTAGCCAAGGCTATGGTTTGTCCAGTGGTCATGTATGGATGTGAGAGTTGGACTGTGAAGAAAGCTGAGCGCCGAAGAATTGGTGCTTCTGAACTGTGGTGTTGGAGAAGACTCTTAAGAGGCCCTTGGACTGCAAGGAGATCCAACTAGTCCATTCTAAAGGAGATCAGTCCTGCGATTTCTTTGGAAGGAATGATGTTAAAGCTGAAACTCCAGTACTTTGGCCACCTCATGGGAAGAGTTGACTCATTGGAAAAGACTCTGATGCTAGGAGGGATTGGGGGCAGGAGGAGAAGGGTACGACAGAGGATGAGATGGCTGGATGGCATCACTGACTCGATGGACGTGAGTTTGACTGAACTCTGGGAGTTGGTGATGGACAGGGAGGCCCTGCGTGCTGCAATTCATGGGGTCAAATTTTAGGCAAATTTTCATCTCAACAGAAGAGAAACTGGAAGGTCTTATAAATTTTTCTTCTCAAGGTATTCTCAAAATTCATAAAAGAAGAACCTTAGGAAAGTATCAAGTCAGAAGAGAGATAAAACTGTAATAATTGATGGTGTAAAGTGACCTTGAGCAAAGAAATGGCTGATTGGGTGACAGGGCTCTGATGAAGTCTTCATGTACTGAAGTTCTAAGACATTTTCGTGGGGGTTCAGGGGTGGAAACTATACTGAATGGTGTGTGAAATCACATACAGTTTCTCAGCCTGCTTTTCTGAAGTCACAACTTTTTCTTGTTTTTCTCTCTTCCTAGATTGCCCTTCCTCCCATTGGTCAGTGATGAACTGAAGGAGATCCAACCAGTCCATTCTGAAGGAGATCAACCCTGGGATTTCTTTGGAGGGAATGATGCTAAAACTGAAACTCCAGTACTTTGGCCACCTCATGCGAAGAGCTGACTCATTGGAAAAGACTTTGATGCTGGGTGGGATTGGGGACAGGAGAAGAAGGGGACGANGTTGGTGATGGACAGGGAGGCCTGGTGTGCTGCGATTCATGGGGTCGCAAAGAGTTAGACACAATTGAGCGACTGAACTGAACTGAACTGAAACTTATTAAGATGAGAAAGTAAGTCAAGGAATTTTGTAATATTGAACAAATTTCACATTCCTTCAGTAAACCCCACTCGGTCATTGACACTGTTTTAAAATATTTCCACCAGCTTCTTATAAATATTTTAGTTAGAATATTTGAAAAAATACTTATAAAGGATATTGATTTGTAACTTTTCAATGCAGTATTTGCTTGAAAAATATTTTGAAATTTAGTGTTCAGCTTTTTAAGTTCACTTGCAACATTTCCTACTTTTCCCATTCTTTGGAATAGTTTAACATTGGAATTACATGCTTTTTAAAGTTTTGACAGCATTATTCTATAAAACACCCTATGCCTGGTACTTTTTTTTATGGGTGCGTCTTCTAGGGGACATTGATTCACTTAGATTTTTAATTTCTTCTAGGGTCAGGATCGGCAAATCATAGTCTTCTAAAACTAACTTGCATAAAATTGAACAAAGTCCTTTCTTAAGAGTACTTTAATTCTTAATGCTTGTGTAATTTTTTGTTTGTTTTTAAATTTGCGCTTTCTCCCTGTTTTCACTGATTAGGTTAAATTGTATTTTAATTTTTTAGTGAAAGTGCTAACTTTTTAAAATATTAATTTGTTTTTCTGTTTTATAACCCCTTAGTATCTGATTTTATCTTTAAAATTCCATCCTTACGCTTAACATAAACTTCACATAAGCTTATTTTGTGGTGTTTAATTTGCTTTAACACATTTCATTTTTATGTTTTAACTATCTTTCCTATAGTGTTCATCCTTCAACATGCTTCTTATAACTTTGATTTTGTGTGATAAAAGTTTTCCCTTTACTATATTCTCAAGTTCTGCTACCTCATATTTCATCTCCTCCTGTCATCTCTTCTCTGGATTCTTGTATTTTTTCTTGGATCTCCTTTTTAAAGACAATAGGTCTTTTAAGTTGTTTCATCACTTTTGATTTGTGATCACATTTCATCTGCTTTGTTGCAGCATTGGCTGATGAGTATTCTCGGTCTGTTGGTAAAGTTTTTGTTTTTAAGATATATGATACATCTTAAATTTGTTTATTTTTATTTTTGCCATGTATTTATCCAGTCGTAACAGCAAAATTTGTTGAAAGGACTTTTCATTCCCCCTTTGAATTGCCTTAGCACCAGTGTCAAAAATAATTGACCGTATATATATATATATATATATATGAGTCTCTTTTTAGGACCGTATTCTGTTCCATCGGTTTCTGCGCTTGTTATTTGTTGTTGTTTAGTCACTCAGTTTTGTCTGACTCTTTGTGACCCCATGGACTATACAGTCACTGGAATTCTACAGGCCAGAATACTGGAGTGGGTCACCAGCCCCTTCTCCAGGGGATCTTCCCAACCCAGGTCTCCCACACTGCAGGCAGCTTCCTTACCAGCTGAGTGACAAGGGAAGCAGTAATAAATTCAGTAGTAAATCTTAAATCAAATAGTGTAATCCTCTAGACTTTTCCTTCTTCTTGAGATTGGCTTGTCTGTTCTTGGCTCTTTGCATTTCTATCTTAATTTTAGAATCAACTTGTTTATTTCAATCGAAGATACTTCTGGGATTTTTATTGAGATTGTGTTTGATTAATAGCTCAATTTGAGAAGACCAGCAAATTTGAGTTTTCCAATTCACAAACATGGCATATCTCTCCGTTACACAGAATTGTGTTTTTTATAATAGGTTTATGTTTTTGTGGGTAAACTTTGGTATTTTGCACATAGATTTTTATTATGGCATCATGCTATCAGTGATCTTCCAGTTTCTTTATTATTATTTATATTGAATGAGTTGGATTTTCCTAGACCTGCTCTTTGAAAAAAATTCCTATAGAGGGAAAGATAATATGGGAGCCTTATAACTGATACAGAAACGGATTGGTTTCTACAAATAAGACTGATTATTTATTTCTTTATATGTAAGCAGACTTTTCTGTTTAGTTTGTTTGTATTTTGCTTATATTGACTTCAGTCACCAAGGCACCCCACCCTAGTTTCTGACCCCATTTGGCGAAAAAAATGGATTAGGTCTCTCCCCTTTAAGAAGATATTTTCACTACATTTTTTTGTAAGGTTTTTCATCCCTGAGTTACTCTTTCTATGCTTCCCCGCCCCCCATGGCTTCATTGCAATATTAGCACACCTGTTGGCAACAGTCCCTACACAATTTTTCTGATCTGTACATTATACTTTAATAGAGTTGCCTTTACATGGATTTTGAGAGTTTTTCTTTTTTGTTTCATAAGACTTCTAGGGCAAAGCAGGGGGAAGAGACACTGAGTTATGTAGCCATGTTAATGTGAGAAGCCCAAATTTTAATTTTTGAAAATGACACTTAAAACAATGTATCAAACTTCCTAAACAAACTTATAAAGGAAATTCAGTTTGTAATAAAATTAGAAACTAGCTCATAATGCTGTCAATGTAGAAGGCAGGAATTCCGTTTCTAACCAAGAGATACTCTTTTCCAAACTATATTTTTATAGCTATAAAGGCCTATATTATTATAAAGGATCAAAACTGAATTAATCTGAGCAATCCACTAAAGCAAAACTCCTCCAGTATTTTACTTTTTCTAAGATTCTTTTAGCCTCTAGTCTCTTAGATTCATAGGATTTTAGAATTCTAGAGCTTGTAAAGATATAGAGCTAATTTTTTGGGAAATTGAAATAAAGGACCTTGATCTAGAAGCCACTGCTGAGTGGCAGAACCGTAGCGTTTGTGTGACCCAACTCTCTGCCATTGATTCTTACGCTGGTATCTGCAGGCCTTTTTATTACTTGCTTCTGGTGAATTTATCCCTTCAAAGTTACTTCTAATAAATTATCAAAGATAATTTTCTTTAATGTAGACATGAGAAAACAGACTTGAGTTGGATAAATCTGTATACTTCTGTTAATAAGAGAACTAGGTCTGGAAGATTCACTAAGAGGAAGAAATTCTCAATTAGAATAATCCATAGAAGCCCCTATTTCCTCCTAGTGTATACATTTATTTCTTTTGGGGGAGGGTTGTTTCGAATAGCTGCGATTGCTTTAATTTTGCAACCCTAAGAATCAAGAATGTGAGTGTGCAGTACCTTAGGCCTTACCCAACAAGCTAGCTTATTGGTAACTGCTCCATGAATGCTTTCTAATGGTTTTTCACCATCAACAGATCTTGTTGAGAGTATCGCTTGCGTTGGTGCTCCACCTTCCTTTTCTTCTTTCCTGACTTTCCTTGCCACTTTCTTTGGGTATCCAGCTTCACATGAGACCAGGAGCAGCTGATGCTCCCTAAAGCAGTGGCACACCAAAACTGTGGGAGGCAGGACAAGGTGAGAGCCATCAGGTAAGGAAGTGACAGGAGTAGGCAAGATGGAGGGGTCGTCAGAACTGGAAGTTAAGAGAAACCTAGGGGTACAGTCGGAGAAGGCAATGGCACCCCACTCCAGTACTGTTGCCTGGAAAATCCCATGGACGGAGGAGCCTGGTAGGGTGCAGTCCATGTTTCGCAAAGAGTCGAACACGATGGAGCGACTTCACTTTCACTTTTTACTTTCATGCATTGGAGAAGGAAATGGCAACCCACTCCAGTGTTCTTGCCTGGAGAATCCCAGGGACGGGGGAGCCTGGTGGGCTGCCGTCTATGGGGTCGCACAGAGCTGGACACTACTGGAGCGACTTAGCAGCAGCAGGAGTACAGTAACAAGAGATTCCCAGATACAATACATTCTGTCTGAGATCCAAGCCTGGGAAGATAAGGACTCAAGCAGAGAGCAAGCACAGCAAACCCAAAGCCCAAACTGCTTGAAAACATGCTCGAAACTGTGCTCAATACCATTCTCAAGGAGAAACTAGCTTAGGGCCTGTGGGTGCAAGGCCACCATTTCGCGCAACCCAAGGGAGCATCATTCTTTGTTTTGGCTGTGCTGGGTCTCTGTTGTGGCACCTGGGTTCTTTGTTGCTGCATGTGGGCTTTCTCTATTTGCAGCGAGCAGGAGACACTCTCTTTTTGCAGTGCATGGGCTTCTCATTGCCGTAGTTTCTCTTGTTGCAAAGCACGGCCTCTAGGACACGTGGGCTCAGCAGTTGATTGTGGTGCATGGCCTTAGTTGCCCTGCAGCATTTAGGATTTTAGTTTCCAGACCAGTGATGGAACCTGTATCCCCTGCATTGACGGGTGGATTCTTAAGCACTGGACCACCAGGGAAATCCCATCATTCTTATTCCCTACTGTGAAGAGAAGGTCAGAAACATTAGGGAACTGGCTAATATCTTTAAAAGATTTAAGATGAAAGATGGAATCTTTGCCTCTGACATGTACTATCAAATATACTCTGGGGAGAAGTCCTGAAATCCACTAAGTTTCTGTCTCCCCAGGACAGTGTGGACTGAAGTCAAAGTAATAAGCGAAAGTGCTTAACCTTCACCTAACGGAAGTATTGTGGGCAGGGGGTGACCTGGACCATGTCCAGGCTCCCTGACACCATTGAGTGAGTGTCCTGCTGCTTGGGAGCCTCAATACCAAGTCTGGTAATTGTAGAGTCTTTGGGAGGGCACCCCCCTACTCAGTGCCTCAGTTCAATACACACGCCTTTAATTTGGTGTTTTTTTAATTCAGCTCCAAGGCTGTCGTCAGCCATTTCTCCCTCCTTCCTTTAACACTGACCACCTTGTTCCCTTTTATACCCTGAACAGAGCCGGGCAGTGTGCATTGAAATCCAACATCCTTTGTGTTGTTTGAGAAATCTGAGGCTGACATCTCCAGGGCCTTTTTGTTTCTCTTGCTTCTCTCTGCCATGACCTGCCAACTCCTTTTGGCTCTCCTGGGCTTTCGTCCTGGCCCGTATCGATTGCTACCCTTCTCTTTGTTTGTGGGATGGGAAGGATGAACCCTGCAGCAAAGTGACACTGGCTTTGGACATGGTCGGGTCAGCCTCCAACCCGGGCGTGTAGGTCCAAGGTATTTCACCAGACCAGGGTTGTTGTTGCATCGGCAGCTTATAAAGGAGCCAATTGATTTTTTTTTTTCCAGACTGCTATTCTGAATTCACAAGGTCTTTTCTGGGATTTCATTCTGCTGCTTTAAATGCTCTTTTTTTCTGCTTCTTTCCCATCTTAGACCTTGTGGTCCTCAGGTACCCGGTTTGCTAATTACCCCCATCGCTGGCACCTGACAGCAGGCGGCTGCAGTTCTGTTAATTATGTCCCCAGGCTTAGGGATTCTCTTGTAATGACATCCAATCATCTACCTCTGGCTCGTGGGCGGAAAGCAGGTTGCAGGCATGCTTCTCTTCCCCTGAGCTCTTAAAATCTATTCTTCCGGCCTAGCACCTTAAGATTCATATGCCATGCCCTGAAGGTATATGATAGAGAAGCCGACTTCGTGCCTTTTACAGCATCCGGTTTGGGCACTGGTATTGAAGGATCAAGTGCAGGGAGATTCGAGGACCAGCCAGCCCCAAATCGATTTACCAGTCAACCCCCCCCCACCCCCCGCCGCTGAGAACGTGTTACCAGAGGCTGCTGAATGGACCTGTTGTAGATTAAGGCCCTTCTCTTGTCTCCTTCCATCCCATGACCCCAGTGTATACTGGCCTTTAGCCCAGAAATTACAGTTTTCCATGAAGAGTGGAATAAAGGTTAAAGAAAGCCATGATTAATTCCTTCCTATGGAAATGAAAAGACTGTGATGTAGGAAATAAGAGGCCTGGGTTTCCAGAGAACTAGATTTGAATCAGTTATAATATTCATTCTATGAGGGACTAGTCTTCTGTTTTTCACCCACAAAATGGGGGAAATATTTAATATCTAGTCCTTCTCTGCCAATGGCACCCCACTCCGGTACTCTTGCCTGGAAAATCCCATGGATGGAGGAGCCTGGTGGGCTGCAGTCCATGTGGTCGCGAAGAGTCCGACACAACTGAGCGACTTCACTTTCACTTTTCACTCTCATGCATTGGAGAAGGAAATGGCAACCCACACCAGTGTTCTTGCCAGGAGAATCCCAGGGACAGGGGAGCCTGGTGGGCTGTCATCTATGGGGTCGCACAGAGTCGGACACGACTGAAGTGACTTAGCAGCAGCAGCAGCAGTCCTTCTCTGCAAGTGAAGTTTGAAATGGGGCCAAGAGAATTCATGTGCAATATTTCCAGAAGGTTTGGTTTTCCATGGAGACAGATGCTGTTTTGTATATATGTAAACACAAAGATACATGTAGATATATAGATAGTTTCTCATTGATTATTTCAAGATACTGGAAGACATGAATTGTGGGTAAGGAGAACTGTTGAGCAGGGAGTTTTAGTCAATTTGTAGGTACTTTAAAGCAATTGTGATGGATGTGGGAAAAGAAATCAATGGAGAACCATCAATAGGGACTTCACTGCAAATACAATATCCTAACAGCCTGACTAGTCATCAGAAATACTGCCTATCAGTAACTGGGCAAATTAAAAGGGGCAAGTTAGAGCTTTGCATATAAGTCATAAAAATAAAAGAAAATATGCACTTTGCTTCACAAATGATGGAGGCAAGCATGGGGGGAGGGGCAGGCAACAGACTAAATCAGTCCTGGTTCTAGTCCATGATTATTGGTTCGGCCAAAAAGTTCTTGCAGGTTTTCTATAAGATGCTTTGGAAAAACCCAAACAAACTTTAGGCCAACTGATACAATCACAATTTCCATTTGCATAACAGATTTTATTGCAGTTGACTCTCATGAATAAGAAAGCCAGGCCAGGTTCCCTTTTTACATAAGAGGAAGCTGGCTCAGAGGTTCACTTGGAATCACTGGACGTACACACAGGCAGTTCAGACTTAATCCCAGGTCATTCTTTCTGATGTAGGGTGCTTTCCCCTTGTCCGCCCTTGCTGTGGGAATTAGGTGTTTTCTTTGAGCCTCAGTTCTGTCCTTATCCAGTGTTCTCTGTCTTCAGAGAACCTTTTTCTCATTGGCCTTTCTTTAAGGACTTGGTAAAGTAGGCTCACTTAATGCCTATTCTTTAGAAATAAGACCTTCTTCTTGAGTCAGCAAATGTTCGACTGCCCTGAACATCCTGATGTATCATTTGGCCCCTAGTGGGTCTCCAATCCTCTCTTCGGCTGCTGCTACCTGAGATGCCTTCCAGCCTGGAATTTCTGGTCATCGCTCAGTCAAAGGTAAGCCCACAGAAAGAGGGTGATAGCAAGTAACTTCCCAGGTGGAGCCAGTAGTAAAGAACCCACCTGCCAATGCAGGAGACTCAGGAGATGTGGGTTTGATCCCTGGGTTGGGAAGATCTCCTGGAGGAGGAAATGGCAACTCCCTCCCGTATTCTTGCCTGGAAAATTCTATGGACAGAGGAGTCTGGTGAGCTACAGTCTCTAGGGTCACAAAAGAGTCAAACACTACTGTACGCACACACACACACAACAAATAACTTGAGCAGATGCATTAAACAGACACGTCCTACAATTCCTGGCAATTCTGTACTCCCCGCTTCCAACTACAGCCCAGCCCTGCTTTCAAATAATTTCGATCTTCTTGCTCAGCTCACTGACTTTTTGCCATCATTCACATCTACACTGATAAAATAACTCTCGAGAGGGATTTTTAATTTGTGCTCCTTGTGGCCAGGTCTCCTCTTTCATGCTTCCATCTCTAGTTATTGAACTCTTTGCTCTATTTCTTTCTCTCAGGTTGTTGGAAATCCTCTCAATCAATAAATGATCCACCTCCTACTTGCCAGTATATTTGGGAGCTTTGTGCTCTCCAGCTGATCAGAGACAGGCATGAAGGATGCTGTTAAATGTGCAGGCCAGTAAATATACCTATATGACGAACTTTGTGTCCATTTGATGTGCTACAGTTAGATATAGGGAACAATTGTCCCCATGTTAGGTTCCTTCCATCCCATACCCATCATAATTTTTCCTGACCCTCTTGGAGACTGAGGAAAGGTGGCAGTGGTAAGGATTTACTGCTCTTCCTTGATATATGTGAATAAATTGCACCATTCCAATAAGATCTGGACTCATACAACAGACTCTCCCTGCCGGCTTGGCTGTGTTCTCTGTTCCGCAGACAACAAAGGATGACAGGTTGTAAGTTTCAGCATCAGAAGAGAGCAACTGGCTTCCGTTGGCAGCCTCACTTGTTAACTGGCAGCTCGGAGAAATAAGATTCCCTGGGTCATCTAAGGACAGGCAGCAGCTGATGAGTTTAAGAAGCAAAGAAGGGGTTGATGGCAGTTCTATAGCCCTGCAGCACCTTAGTCTCCCTCTCCCTCTGCCCTTTCTCCTCTCTAGAGCTCTCATCCCTTCTCTCAGCCGCACCCTGGTTAGAAGGATCAGATTGTAAGAAACAGAATAAAAAGCACTCCCATTTCCTGAACAGGTTGGCTTCATGGAAAGGAACCCAGCCAGCCTTTGTGACTACATAAGTTACCTGCCCAGTAAATGCCTTTCTATCTTCTGCAGCAAAATTAGCCAGCTTGGGAGCATCTATTCCTAGTAAAGAATAAATTATACCTCGCCAATTTTTTTTGGTGGAAGACTCCCAAATACTTCATCTTAATTCAGTAGGTATACTTGTGGCTGACATGTTGATATATGGCAACAGCCATCACAATGTTGTAAAGTAATTATCCTCTAATTAAATAAATTAATGTAAAATTTAAAAAAGAAAAATATTATAAGTCTAGCTAGGTCATAAATTATATTTAATAAACGTTTTGTCCCCAAAGCACTTAAACAATAAATCAACTATCAGTTCGGTTCAGTCGCTCAGTTGTGTCCGACTCTTTGCAACCCCATGAATCACCGCACGCCAGGCTTCCCTGTCCATCACCAACTCCCGGAGTTCACTCAGACTCACGTCCATTGAGTCAGTGATAGCATCCAGCCATCTCATCCTCTGTCGTCCCCTGCTCCTCCTGCCCCCAATCCCTCCCAGCATCAGAGTCTTTTTCAATGAGTCAACTCTTTGCATGAGGTGGCCAAAGTACTGGAGCTTCAGCTTTAGCATCATTCCTTCCACTTCAATAAAATTTAAAAAAAAAAAGATAAACAGAAAAGAAAAGAAAGCCACGAAAAAAAAAAAAAAAAGACTGGATCGACCCATGTTAATGGTAGCCAGACTTTTAGATTTCGCTTAAAACCAAAATGATATATTTT
>SJYA01002186.1:2289817-2468063 GCA_006410615.1 Neotragus moschatus
AAAAAAAAAAAAAAAGACTGGATCGACCCATGTTAATGGTAGCCAGACTTTTAGA
Source organism: Neotragus moschatus (assembly GCA_006410615.1). NCBI lineage: Eukaryota > Metazoa > Chordata > Mammalia > Artiodactyla > Bovidae > Neotragus > Neotragus moschatus. The sequence goes on from SJYA01002186.1 coordinate 2,289,873, forward strand.
TTTCGCTTAAAACCAAAATGATATATTTTTTTAAAATGCATTCAGTAAAGAGGGTTAGCTTTTAATTTGCCAGGTAAAGGCCCTTTATGACTGCTGTCACATCAATACATAAAGGCAAATTTAGAACCAATAACTCTGGAAACAGGATAATCTTAAAAAAAACAAACCAAGAAGAACTTCCAAAGAAATAAAAGTCAGCAGCCTTATACCAACTTCAACAGACAAACAAAAACAAACACCGTTCGTTTGGGAATGATTCTAGATCTGCAGAAAAGTTGCAGAGGTGATACAGAGTTCCCATAAACCCTCACTCAGGTTCCAGATCAGTTTAATACTCAGCTACATTCAGACTGTTGCAGCAGCATTTCTCCTCCTCATAGCATAAGTCCTCGACTCCCATGTGGCGCCTCACTCCCATCTTGGGTGCTAGGCTAAGCCTGACCAGCATAGTAGGGATTTGCACAGTCCGAGCCATGTATTCTGGCAGCTCCAAGAAATAAGAGTTGACCTTGTGGGCAGCCAAGCCAGCCCTTGGATCCCAGATCTGAGCCAATGACACACTGAACGGCTACCTCATTCACAGGAGCAGTGTCCCCTTTAAGCTCCCATCAAAATCCCTGAGTCAGGCACCTTGTGCTTTCCTCCCAGCTTAGGGAATAACTCAGTCACTTGCTCTTAACTTTTGCCTGTCTTATCTCTGTCTCCCAGGGGCTGTGCCCTGCTCCTGTCTTTATTTATCCTGATATTGTCTATGGACCTGGATCACTGCTAAAAATCAGGTCTGCTGATATCACACTTTTTACATTTTGTGTCCTGGCTGCTAGACTAAGCTTTCTCTTGACCCCTACTCTCTTGAATGAACTAGTCTAGGCCCATGTCCACACGCTTCTGGGGCTTCTTGAAATCTGCTGAAACTGACCAGGCCACACTTGATTACATCATGAGTTATGATAATATAACTTTATTCAGTCATTTTTATGCAAACATTTACAACTTGTCACTTTTTGGGCTCCATTATGAAGGTTTATAGAGATGAATAATAAAGCCTTTCTTTCAGAGAATTCACAATCTAGCAGAAGGTATAGGCGAGAAAAGTGAGGGTTTCCATATGACAGTCATTAGTATGAGAAAGCTGGCACAGGGTAAGTGACTAGGTACGACTCAATCCCATATGAAGGGACACACAGAATAGCAGGTTTGAAGAGAACAAAAGACAGCCTGGGGGCTTCCCTGGGGGCTCAGTGGTAAAGAATCCACTAATGCAGGAGACATGGGTTCAATCCCTGATCCGGGAAGATCCCACATGCTGTGGAGCAGCTAAGCCCATGCACCACAACAACTGTTGAGCCTGTGCTCTAGAACCTGGGAACTGCAGCTACTGAGCATGAGTGCTGCAGCTCCTGCACCCAGCGCACCCTAGAGCCTCTGCTCCGCAAGAGAAACCACTGCAGCGAGAAGCCCGTGCACTGCAGCTAGAGTGTAGCTCCCACTTGCCGCAACTAGAGAAAAGCCTGCAAGCAATGAAGACACAGCACAGCCAAAAGTAAACAGATATTATTTTAAGAGGTGTCATTTGGGATATATTATATTTGAAATATCAACAGGACACCTAGATGAAGATGTCCATTATGCACTGGAAAGAGAAGGCTGGAAGAGAAATGCAGGCTGAAATTTTGCTGGCTTGTCAGAATACAAAGGCAAATTGAATTCTAAGGCCACTCAGATATCATGGATAGAAGGAAAACAGGGCTTAAAAGAGGGACCTGGAAGAAATCAGCACTTAAGGGGTACAAAGGACAGNAGGGTTTCCATATGACAGTCATTAGTATGAGAAAGCTGGCACAGGGTAAGTGACTAGGTACGACTCAATCCCATATGAAGGGACACACAGAATAGCAGGTTTGAAGAGAACAAAAGACAGCCTGGGGGCTTCCCTGGGGGCTCAGTGGTAAAGAATCCACTAATGCAGGAGACATGGGTTCAATCCCTGATCCGGGAAGATCCCACATGCTGTGGAGCAGCTAAGCCCATGCACCACAACAACTGTTGAGCCTGTGCTCTAGAGCCTGGGAACTGCAGCTACTGAGCATGAGTGCTGCAGCTCCTGCACCCAGCGCACCCTAGAGCCTCTGCTCCGCAAGAGAAACCACTGCAGCGAGAAGCCCGTGCACTGCAGCTAGAGTGTAGCTCCCACTTGCCGCAACTAGAGAAAAGCCTGCAAGCAATGAAGACACAGCACAGCCAAAAGTAAACAGATATTATTTTAAGAGGTGTCATTTGGGATATATTATATTTGAAATATCAACAGGACACCTAGATGAAGATGTCCATTATGCACTGGAAAGAGAAGGCTGGAAGAGAAATGCAGGCTGAAATTTTGCTGGCTTGTCAGAATACAAAGGCAAATTGAATTCTAAGGCCACTCAGATATCATGGATAGAAGGAAAACAGGGCTTAAAAGAGGGACCTGGAAGAAATCAGCACTTAAGGGGTACAAAGGACAGTATCAAGCAATTACAAAAAGTACCCTTCCAATGCAAAGCATGGGGGAAGAGGTGCTTATTCACATCCTCTCTTCCTACACCTTAGCTCTGTGTTGTGAAATCTGCCCAGGAAGGCGGCCATTGGGTATCACTCTCTGCTGTTGCTGAAACAAAGAGAAGGAAAGCCCAGTGTCAGGGCCTCTGCTACGAAGGCATCAGAATACTCATTCTCCTCCAGGTTGTTCTGGATATTGGCGAAGTTGAAGGAGAAGCCAGGCATATACACAGTCCCTGAATAGATTTCACTATCCAAGTTGGTGACGGACAGGGAGGCCTGGCGTGCTGCGATTCATGGGGTCACAAAGAGTCGGACACGACTGAGCGACTGAACTGAACTGAACTGTCCCTAATATGGAGATAAGATATGGGTCATTCAAAGGTTCCTAGATAGCTCAGTTGGTAAAGAATCTGCCTGCAATGCAGGAAACCCTGTGTTTGATTTAGAAGGGATAAACTACCCACTCCAGTATTTTGGGGCTTCACTTGTGGCTCAGCTGGTAAGGAATTTGCCTGCAATGTGGGAGACCTGGGTTCAATCCCTGGGTTGGGAAGATCCCCTAGAGAAGAGAAAGGCTACCCACTCCAGTATTCTGCCCTGGAGAATTCCATGGACTGTATAGTCCATGGGGTCACAAGGAATTGGACACGACTGAGTGACTTTCATTTTCACTTTCATTCAGTGGCATTCTGAGAAAGGCATTCTGTGCTCCTGAGACAGAGGTTCCCTAAAGTATCAACAAAGAGTGATTGGAACTGGTAAATGTTCAGGTTCCCAAAGAGCTTCCAATATAATAAGGACCACCAAAGAGCCTAATGCATAAAGGATAAACTCTGTACTTGGAAACTAGAGACACTGGTATCTGAAATCTGTATCCAGCAAGAAAAAAAAAAAAAAGATGAAAATGTGCAATTGTAGTGATCATGCCCAGAGGTACAACAAACACACTGAAGCATCCAGCTTATTCCTTGTGTTGAATGAACTCAGCAACGATTAATAATGAACATTGTTTTCGAGCTCCAGAATGTGTAGCTAGATACCCAACAGCAGTATTATTATTGTACTGTGGGTGCTGTTGGCTCCCTGTTTTCAAAGCAAGTCTGAAACACATATGTGAACCTTAGTTGTTTCTCTGGGAAATTCGAAAACACAATGTGGGTTCCACTTGGATCTCCTATCTGCATGTAGACCTTTCTTTAAAATCTCGTAAGTCTCCAGCAACTGGGCTCTCAGGCCATTTCTTTCCATCCAACCTGAAGGAGGTTCTCATAGAGGCATTTTTAAGTGGCACAGATGAATTAATGTCAAACATGACTTGGCAACTGAACAACAACAACCGGAGTATCTAAAGATGAATAGTGAAGACTACCCTTATCCTGTTAACTAGAGAAGACCAGAGCCTTGATAAGGCACCCTTTGTCTATGTGACCAGATATCCTGGAAAAGGTTCACCTAGAGACAAAATATAGGAACCAATTCCTGCTGACAGTGGGACCCACTGATGCTGTGTGTTATGGAGAGAAGGCTGGAAACTGGAGGAAAGTCTGAGAACTGTATGTAAGAATATCCTTTCTGGAATGCAAGCTTGTTCATACCAGTCCTATGAGCTGCCACAATTTTTTGTCCTAAAATGTTTCGGCAATTTTATACCCTGAGAATAAGGGAAGAAAATTCATTATTTAATTTGATCTTCTTAGCATTCCTATAAGGAACAGATATCAACATGCCTAATTTTTGGAAGGGGAAGCAGAAACTAGATTTATTTATCCAACAAATATCTACTGAACACCATTAAGTACCAACATCTACTGTGTGATGAGTATAAGATCTGATCTTTGCTCTTACACAGATTGCAAATTGAGAGAGGAAGAGTAAGCAAGTAAATAACAATTTCAAAATTTTAACCATTAACCAAAGGATAATGGATACTGTAGATTCTACTGTTTGCTTTTTTTTTTCCAATTTTTTTGCTGCCCATCTTTCTTGTGTTGTTTCCTAAGGGGCACCTCTCTGATGCTTTCCCTGTGGGAAGAATATTCTTACCTCAATGAGATCAAGTTTGGATACATGATACGCTTTGACCAGTGAACCATGAGTGGAAGTGATCTGTTCCATATCCAGGCAAAAGTTTAAAGAGTCACATTGTGGTTTTGCCATTGCTTTGTTTCTCTCTGGGTTGAGAATAGAGTGTTCCAGACAGAGGCTGCTGCATCACCAACTCAAGGGACAGGAGTTTGAGTAGACTCCAGGAGCTGGTGATGGACAGGGAGGCTTGGCGCGCTGCAGTCCATGGGGTCACAAAGAGTCGGACATGACTGAGTGACTGAACTGAACTGTAATGAAGACAGCACATGGAGGAGAACCTCAGCCTTCCCACCGCCAATGTGAATAAGACAAAAATGAGAAATGAACTCTTTGTTTCTGGAAGCCACTAAGAACTGTGCTTGTTAGGCAGTATAACCTAGTGAAATCTGTTTAGCACAGTGAGTATATTTGTGTGTTGGGGTGAGGGATAGAAGAAGACTTTGGGGGATGGGCTCTGAAAGCTTGCTTAGGAGCTGACATTTTATTGATGAATCTGAGGTCACTGTGTACCCAACATAGTAACTACATTTTCCCAAGTCTGTATAGGCCATTTCTCCACCATTGACATTATTTGCAAAAGGGCTGGATTCTGAGTAAAATTCACAGAGCACATAAAGGGCAGATGCATAACTGAATTTCTGTGTAGATTTAGGAAAATTTCAAACAATTTCTCAAACGGTTATGTTTGGATTAAGTCTAAAGTGTGTTTTGCCTCAAGCTCCTTGTTCCTTAATTTTAAATCTGTATGAATCTTTAGGAAAATGGAATCCATATGTTTCTCATTCATTTACCCTTACCTCATCAAAATACAGTTTGAAAGAGTCACTTGATGTTTTAAACTCTTGAAATCATATTTTCCTTCCCAATTTGGGATGCTGCCTTTCCTGTGGTCAGCACCTCAAAGGACGAAAATATGTTCGCCCTTTTGGGGAGTGGTGAGGTCCCCAGCTCAGACTACTTCTCCCTCTCGGCCACAATGAAAAGTCCTCCAAATGTGGCCTCTGTTTTCATCACTGTATTGCAATCTGCCAAACTAAACCACAATGTCCAGCTATTGGAACGAGACATATTTCTTTCAAGAAAATGAAAGATTCAAAACCAAGAGTCCAACATGTTGCCAGGCATCTCCTCTTTTCACTGACCCAATCCTTCTCTTTGTAACCAGGTCAGCTTCAGTACCTTATATCCTATTTCTAGCTAATGAGAAAAGCAATTTAGAAATCTTCCTTCTTCACTATTTGGGAAAACATGAAACATTTTTATCATGTCCTAACGAGCCCTTTGTCCTTCATTCTAGCTTATTATTTTAATCTCTGTCTCTTAATGTCAAGCTACTTGTAATTTCCCAAACAAGACCTATTTCTGCAGCTTCCTGAATGCTGTTCTCACTAACTGGATGTCTTTACCCCCCTAGTCAGATGCCTTCTTGCTCTTCTTCCAGGTTCTGCTGGGACGTGTCTTGCCCTGTGATCTCCATGCAATTTCGTGCTTCATTTCTAGTCCTCTCCCGTGGCCATGCACATACTTCCATTAACGTTTATCTCAAGGTGTTATAATTATTTATCTGCAGAGTAATCTCCAATAGATTGTGTTCTATTTGAGGGCAGGGGACAGGTCTTATTTATTTTTGATTCCATGGCATTGCCAGAACAAGAGGCCTTAATCATAGTTCACCTGTTGACTATGGGGTTAAATACTTACATGGCCACATGATGTTTAATAGTCGTGGTTCTATTTTTACTGCTCTGAGAGAATATGAAGATATATTCTGGTTTGGAGAAGTGGGATTCAGAATTTCACATATACTAAAAAAATCAGCATTTAGTATTTTTTCAAATTATTATATAAAAAAATTACTTCTGCTGAAATGAAAAAGTAGGAGGAGGAGAGCCAGCTAATTATCTAGAAAATTTGACAGTCTAGCCTGGATAGGGTGGGCGGTGAGCCCTATGCAGCTCTCTAGGCCTGCAATATTCCATGTTCATTTTACTTTTATAATATTTCTGAGGTTTGGTTTTGTTTTTCTACCCCCTACTTCTCCAGGCCTTGCTGCTAACCCAGTTTAAGTTTCAGAAAGTGCTGAATTTTCAACAACTGAAGGCATATTTTCTGGGAGAAACTAAGGGGAAGGGCAGGTAGATTTTTTTATTGGGGCTTGGTTACTTTACAGTGTGGTTAGTTTCTGAATCTGCTCTACACGTACATACATATCCCCACCCTCCTGGACCTCCTCCCACCTCTTCACCCATCTGTTCCCCCTAGCTATCTGTTTCGCACATGGCAGATTTTTTCATGACCTTTCACATTAAAGTATATCTATATGTATATAAATATGTCGTTGTTCAGTCACTAAGTCATGTCTGACTCTTTGTGACCCCATGGACTGCTTTCTCGTCATTCACCATCTCCCGGAATTTGCTCAAATTCACGTCCGTTGATTCAGTGATTCTCTCCAACTATCTCATCCTCATATGTGTGAGATATAGATATACATGTGAGATTTATTTATATCTAGTATACTTATATCTATATCACATGTATATTTATGCATACATCATATGACTATACATATATCTCACATGTATATGTAAACACATAAATATATATATTATATATGTGGCTATGCAGACCATGGGGTCACAAAGATTTCAACATGACTGACAACTGAGCATGCACACAATATATACATATAAAGAGAGAGAAAGAGAAAAATATAATATGTGTGTGCTTGTGTGTCTCTGTTCATTTGACCTTGGGTGTGCATATATTCACAGGTCAATTTAAATCCAAACTGCCTAATTACAATGTTGCCTTAAAGGAGAATTCTAGATTTACATTGTGTAGGAGACAAAAAGAATTTCATGAATTAAGCACCCATTGTTACAGTAATAAGCACAGTAAAAGCTGCTTGGATTCTGGCCTTAGTATTTTGAGCAGCAGAAAGAAGAAATAGATTAATTTTTTATGAGAAGCTAAGCAAATAATTCAAGCAAAATATGGGTGTCTTTTCTTGAAACAATGAAAAGATTCAATCAAAAAACGTCCTTCCCTTCCTCCCCTTGCCTCAAACCTTTGAGAATCTCTGGCAGAATTTGTTTTGTTAAAACCATGGATTGAGGAGCAGTCAGGGGAAAGGTAGGGGGATAAACTTCATGGAGTATTTCACAGTCAGAAAATCTTGGCTCACATTAAAACTGTGAGCACCAGGAAGTATGAAACACTGATTCTTATCTCCTAAAGAGTTTTACTGTCATCAATGCCCAGAATAAGCTGATGAGTTGAGAGTGGGTGACCTTAATAGATATAACTGTGTATGAGTTCATTGTACCATGAAATTAAATTTTAAATCTGAATTGATGAACAAAAATGCCAGTTTGATATTTTTGAACAATAGTTTGAATAGTTTTGTAACTCTTTCCTTTCCATGAGAATTGATCTGAATTTGGGACTGTGCAAGGACGCTTCCTGGTTCTGAAGATTATATCTGAGCTCTTCCACTAACTGGCAAATTACAGTTGAGTAAACTGGCAAATCCAACGGCCTCTTCTTAACCCTCTACCTACCTGCTGTCTCTTGACCATTATTAACCATATCTTCTTCTTGAGCATCTCCTTTCTGGCTTCAGGACAAAGGCTCCTCCTACTGTTTGGTTGACTCCGTTGTCCCATTTGCTGTTTTCCTCCATGTTCCCCAAGTAGCCCTTATCTTATTCCACCTGCCACTATCTCCTTTATCCCCTTGGCAGTCTCATTCTTTCTTCTGTGTTTAGTCATCACTGCTTTATATAACTCCCAAATCTATACTTTCTCTTTTTTAAGACATTTATTTATTTGGCTGCTCCAGGTCTTAGCTGCAACATGCAGGACCTTTGTTGGAGCATGTGAACTATTAGTTACAGCATTTGGGACCTAGCTCCCTGACCAGGGATCAAACCAGGCCCTGTGCATTGGGAGCACTGAGTTTTAGCCACTGGACCACCCAGGAAGTACCCCTCAAATCTATATTGCTATTTGACCTCTTATCTGAGTATGCATCCCATATTTTTATTTACCTTCTTGACAGTTCCACATGGATGCTTTCCTAGCATCTCACATCAGTAAAATTAAAACCCCCATCATCACCAGTTCCTCAAACCTGCATCTTATCTTGATTTCCCCATAAAAGAGCAAGACACATAGGAAATAGAATTCAGAAACTGCCAAGTTCTGACCAGTGAAGAGATGGAATTGGGAGCCGGAAGGCATTACGAAAACTGTGCCAGTGCCCTTACAGAGTATTTCAGGATTGTCTCTTCACTTGTGGTTCTACTCATTCTCCATTGACTCACCCATTTATTTATTAATTTATTCACCCGTCTATCCATCCCTCCCTTCTTTTCATCATTCATTTAGAAAGCATTCATTCCATTCCTTTTATTTGTCAGACGCACAAACACAAGTAAGACACAGTCCCTGACTTTGAGGAATTTCATAGGAAGATAAAAATGGCATTACATTTTTCAGATGCTGATAGAAATGTTTGAAATTTGGGACACCAAGTGTGAGATGGTCAGTCATTGAGGAGAGAGAAGGTCAGGAATTCTGCAAAAATAGGGGGCATGAGACACATCTTATTAATAAAAGATCAGTTGATGATATTCATCATGTACACAGGCCCCAGCTGCTGCATAACAGATGCCAGGATCTGAAACGGCCTTGTGTCTGGAAGAGGCAGACTCTAGGCCCACCCATGTCTACACAGACGACTCTTGGAATTTAAGAGGTAGGCAAGGCCAAATGGTGAAGATGCTGGTACTCACCATGCACAGGCAGGAGAGTTCTATCCTGAAGTCCTCGGGGAATCACTGAAGAGTTTGGGTTTGGGGTTTGGCAGCTGGGAAGGTACAGCTTCTGTACCTTGGGATCCTGCCGCCACAATCCTGCCCAGTTTTAGTATTTATTGTTCTGACTTTAGCCTTTGACCAAGGAGAGAACAGCCTCCCCTTCTTGCTTCTGCTCCTCCCAACTCTTGGAATAGCTGCAGTTTCTAGTTTTGAAACTGAACTTTACTAAGAGCTAAAGGGAAATAAAAGGAAATTGTTGCAGAAATGTCATCTGTAAAACAACAGTCTAGTTTCCGGAAGTACAGATGTATGAGTCAACCATCCTGCTAGAAAGAGCAAAGAGATTCATGTGGTTTCCAAATCTCTCTCTCTCTTGGATTTTTTATTATTGGAATATAATTGCATTACAATGTTGTGTTAGTCTCTGCTGTACAATAGAGTGAATCAGCTGTATGTATCCATATATGCCCTCCCTTTAAAACCTCCTCCCACCCCCATCCCTCATCCCAGCCCATGTAGGTCATCACAGAGCCCTGAGCTGAGCTCCGTGTGCTATACAGCAATTCCCACTAGCTGTTTCACACACGTTAGTATATGCATGTCAATGCTACTGTCCCAATTCATCCCATTCTCCAATCCTCCACCACTGTGTCCGTATGCCCATTCTCTGCATCTGTGCCTCTATTCCTGCCCTGCATATAGGTTCATCTGTACCTTTTTGCGGGATTCCACATATATACATTAATATACAGTGTTTGTTTTTCTCTTCCTGACTCACTTCACTCTGTGTGACAGACTCTAGGTCCATCCATGTCTACACGGATGACTCTGTTTTGTTCCTCTTTATGGCTGAGTAATATTTCATTGTATATACATACCACATCTTCTTTATCCAGTCTTCTGTTGACAGACCTTTAGGTTGCTTCCATGTCCTGGCAAATCTCTCTCTACTGTTCTTACTACTCTTCCCACCAGTGTTATTTCTTCTACCACCATTGCTGCTGCTCCCATCACCATTACACATGCTAACGTTTTAGCAGCTCACTTATACTACGTATACATCTTATGCTAGTCACTATGCTGTTCTTTATCGAAAACACCTCCTTTAATCCCCATCAAAAATAAAATGGATGAAATATTTATCAATATTCCATTTTATACATAAGGAAACTAAAACTCAGGTGGAAGTAAAGGGGCCCACATCAAGTAAGTGAGAGAATAATGGTCCCTATTAGCTAGTACCAGCAGGTCAAAGGGTTTTACTGTCATCCTTGGCAAGCAGAGTCATTCATGCCAGGGTGCACCATAGCTCACACTAAATAACTGCTGGACACACCCAGGCTCTTGTCCTTTCTATTGGTAAGTGTCTTCTATTTAACTCCTTTGCCCAATAGAGTACTTTACTGGGATGGTGGAGTAACTGTTCTCAACAAAGCAAGTCCCCAGAGCTAAGACTTGTCATTCTCTTGCACAGAGCATTTGAGGGGGAAGAATGGGTGGGAGAGGTGTTGATCTGACAGGTAGTCATGTATATGTATGTATAAGTGTATATGTGTATGTATGTAAACATATTTACATGTATGTGGCTCAAAGAAAAAATTAATAGATAGGAATCAAATGTGTTTCACTGCTTGCCATTCCCTTGGATGAAGGGCTTATGGTAGAGGGAAGTAGTGGACAGACAACTGCAACCTTTCCTTGCGTGGTTTTGAAAGGATTCTTCATGCATTGTTGAGGTTTTTTGTTCTACTTATTTCCAATAATTGAACCAACCAGATTAGCTTCAGATGTTAAATAAAGTCATCAAATCAGTTCTGGATTTAGTATAACACTGTCAATGCTAGGGATTCGCAGAAGCCACTGACAATCTCCAGGACCTACTTTCAGGGGACTTGGAACTAGAGCTGAAGGCCGACTTCCCTTTCCTGAGAACATGAAGATTCTGGTGATATTTGTCATTAACATGTATAGAGCATATGCCATGTTCTAGGCACATCTGCAAATGTTTTGTACGTTTCACAATCACCCTACAATATACGAATTACTATCCTCATTTCTTTTTTTAATTTTTATTTTTTTTAATTAAAAGATAATTGCTTTACAATGTTGTATTGGTTTCTGCTGTACAACAATGTGAATCAGCTATCATTGTTCAATTGCCAAGTCATGTCTGACTCTTTGTGACCCCACGAATTGCAGCACACCCGGCTTCCCTGTCCTTCACTATCTCCTGGAGTTTGCTCAGACTCACGTCCATTGATTCAATGATTCCATCCAACTATCTTGTTCTCTGTCATCCCCTTCTCCTCTTGCCTCAATCTTTCCCAGCCTCAGTGTCTTTTCCAGTGAGTCAGCCTTTCGCATCAGGTGGCCAACGTATTGGAGCTTCAGCATCAGTCCTTGCAATAATATTCAGGATTGATTTCCTTTAGTATTGACTAGTTTGACCTCCTTTCTATCCAAAGGACTCTCAAGAGTCTTCCCCAGCACCACAGTTCAAAGGCATCAATTCTTTAGTGCTCAGCCTTCGTCATGGTCCTACTCTCCATACAGGACTACTGGAAAAAAGTCTACATATATCCCCCCTCTCTTGAGCCTCTCTCCCATCCCCCTATCCCAACCCTCAAAGTGGTCACAGAACCCCGAGCTGAGCTCCCTGTGTTATACAGCAGCTTCCTACTAGCTACCTGTTTGACACATGGTACTGCATTTATGTCACTGATGCTATCTCAATTCTACCCACCCTCTCCTTCCCCGCTTTGTCTGCAAGTCCATTCTCTATGTCTGTGTCTCTCTTCCTGGCCTGCAAATAGCTTCATCTGCACCATTTTTCTAGATTCCATATATGTATGTGTTAATATATGATATTTGTTTTTCTCTTTCTGACTTACTTCACTCTGTATACCATCCCCATTTCTGAGATGAATATATTGAAATTTTGGCAGTTCGGTAGCTGACTCAATGTCACATATTTAAGTGTGAAAGGCTCTCAGTTGTGTCCAACTCTTTGCGACCCCATGGACCATACAGTCCATGGAATTCTCCAAGCCAGAATACTGGAGTGAGTAGCCTTTCCCTACTCCAGGGGGTCTTCCCAACCCAAGGATCGAACCCAGGGCTCCCGCACTGCAGGCAGATTTTTACCAGCTGAGCCACAAGGGAAGCCCCACATATTTAAGAGGCAGAGCTGGATTTCAAAACTAGGTCAGACTCCCTTTCACGCTTCACATCAGTCAGTCAGTATGCAGGGATACCTGGACCTCCCTTGATGTCTGAAACCTAGTGATGCTGCTTTCCATCAGGACACCTGTTATGTCTTCTCCTCTTTGTGGTCAGCCCCACCCCACCACCCACTGTGTCATAGATTTAGACTCTGTATATACCTTCTCAGGTGATTTAGAATCTCTCACACTGACCGCAACTTATTACCACCTCTATGTCAATTATCCTCTGCCTCTTGTTTATCTTTCCAGTTCAACCTGAAATTAAAGATGTTGACTCCAGCCTTACACTCTGAACACACGAAATCACACAGCCTCTTTCTGCACAAAGCTCCACACTCCCCAACAAGGACTCTGGGTCGTATTCTGTGCCACCCACCATGGCCACCTTGGAACCATGTCTTATTTCCCTGCCTTATTCAGCAGCCACCTGTAACTGACCCATAAAAAGAGACTAATGAAATAGACAATGTGGCAAGGTGAATGAGAAAGCCAGACATTTTGAAGAAAAGTCCTAATGGCAAAGAGCTGTCAGTAATTTTGTCCCAGAGGCAGTGACTTCACTTGTGAGCATCATAGCTAATCAAATTGGAAGTTTCTTTCCTTGCTCTGTGTGTGTGTGTAATTATTTAGTTGAACTTGGAATCTTTAGAGACTGCAAAAGAAACGGCTCTTCCTTCCCAAATCAAATGGTGTAGGGCAACTATTGCAAATAAACCCATTTTCTTAGATCATCTCAACGTTCCAATTCTTCCTTGGTGCTCAAGTGTAGAGTGCTCAAGAAAGATGAAGCATCCACCCAGTTCTTTGCCAAGTGAACAATTATTTATAGCCCTGAGAGTTTTCTGAAGTGCGAGCAGTAATAATGGCTTATATCATCATCACGGTCTCATCTTCTTTGGCACTTTACAGTGTGATCACAAAATGTTTCCACACCTAATTTATCCTTTGATCCTTACTAAAACCACTGTGTGAATTAGGTATTGCTGACCCCAATTTTGTATAAGGAAATGGAGCCTCAGGGAGGACAGACTACAGAGAATGAAATCTGTGCTAATTCCCAGGACTCTTGACTTCTAGGCCAGTCTTATTATATCATACCTTACTGGGTAGTCAGGGCTAAATGATACTTACATGGGTGAGCAATGTGACAAAGTGGGAATGACCAATAATTTTGGAGGTTGATTCCTTGGGATTCAAATCTTAGCTTTGGTGCTTGCTATTTGTGTGGCCTTGGATTTGTTACTTGAGATTTAGTCTCCTCATGTATAAAATGGAGCTAAAATGACTATTCACAATACTGAGGTGAAGGTTAAATAAAATAATGCTATGGAGTACTCTGGCTCAACAGAAAGCAGGTGTTCAATAAGTGGGAGGCTTTTTTTTTTTCTTTTTTTACTTTGAGCTAATCTTGTGTTGTTTATCTTTTAAAAAATGTTTTTTACTTGATTTTTTTCAACTTAGTGAAAAAATTATGCTTGCTGTAGAAATATTACTGTTTTTGCTGCCACAGACCCCACGGGTATATTACATAATATTCAACATATCACCTTCTTTCTAAAATTCAAAATATTCTGCATTCTGAAGTGTAACTGTCCATGATGGTGTTGGTAAATGACTGTGAGTCCACTCTTCCACACTGGTGGTACTAGCATTAGGAAAGGATACTAGTATTTCTGTTATTCCTGATCATTTGATATTTGCTTCTTTTACCTATGGGGGTTGGGCTGTCTTGCCTGTGGGCGTGGAGTTCTGAAGGCCTGATGCTGGAATGGAGGAAACAAGCTGAAAGCGGTAGCCTCAGGGATGGTTGGACCAAGGTGGGTTGGGGAGAGGTAAGGCTTGGACGCCTGAGAAAGTGAGCAAGGATGCTGAGTGCAGGGGCCAGGAAAGGGAGCTGTACCAGGGCAGGCCCTCTGAGAAGCAGATGCCAAATGAAACCTGCCAGAGATTTAGTGGAGGTAACATGTGTACATGATAAGGCAGCACAAGTGGGCAGGGGCAGACTGGAGATCATGATTCTGGGCTGACACCTGAGAAAGGAGAACGAGAAGAGAAGAGGGTGAGGTGGGAAGACTCAAGTGGCCCCAGAGCACAGACTGTCTCAGGCAGGCTGATGGGAGCCCCAACCACAGGTTCACTAGGGGAGGACTGCCCTGGGCAGAAACAGCCCTGTCACCTCCTGTGGTCAGTCATTGGCTGGGAGCACCCCATAGGGACTGTGGTCTTGGCACCATCACTGGGGAGGACCCAAAGGTCCTCCCATTTGCAGGTTGTCAGGAAGGTGCTCTCCTTGTGGTGGTTCTTTTAAAGGCAGGTCTGAGCAGCAGGTCTTTCTGTGCTGTGCTTAGTCATGTCTGTGGCCTGCTAGGCTCCTTTGTCCATGGGGCTTCTCCAGGCCAGAATCCTGGAGTGGGTTGCCATGCCCTCCTCTAGGGGATCTTCCAACCCAGGGATCAAACCCAGGTCTCCAGCATTGCAGGCCGATTCTATACCATCTGACCCATCAGGGAAGCCCAAGAACACTGGAGTGGGTAGCCTATCCCTTCTCCAGGGGAACTTCCCAACCCAGGAATCAAACCAGGGTCTCCTGCATTGCAGGCAAATTCTTTACCAGCTGAGCTAGTGGGAAATCCCCATGCCTCCAGGGGAGACTGCAACCTGAACCCAGCACCTTAGCTCAGGATGCCACAAAAGTCAGACTTTGTCAGAGAAGGCATGCTGAATCTGGCCAAAATGTATTAGAATCAGGGGAAATTAGAATCAGGTGAATGGGAGCATGCTGCTGCTAAGTTGCTTCAGTCGTGTTCGACTCTGTGTGACCCTACAGACGGCAGCCCACCAGGCTCCCCCGTCCCTGGGATTCTCCAGGCAAGAACACTGGAGTGGATTGCCATTTCCTTCTCCAATGCATGAAAGTGAAAAGTGAAAGTGAAGTCGCTCAGTCGTTTCTGACTCTTAGTGACCCCATGGACTGTGGCCCTCCAGCCTCAAATTATAAAACAATTTCTAAAGATCTCAGAGGAGATTCAGATTTTACCTCTCTGGCTGGTGGGTTTGTGCATCAGCTCGACTAATATGGGTGCCAGGGCAGAGTTCCCAAGGCATTAGGAATTGTCTCCGGTTCATCCCACCATACCAGAAAAGAAAAATCATTGAGTCATCCACACAGTTCCCTGCGGTTAGCTAGGGCAATCACTCCACAGTTCCTCCCTTTCAGTCCTTCTTGAGAATGCTGCTTGTGGAATTCCAATGCCCTGCCCACAGCAGGCCCCCCTGCAGGCACAGTCCATGTTCTAGTACAAAGGCTGGAAATCACTGCTTCCCAGGTCTGATAGCGCCATTCAGTGCGGAAGGCCACCTCTCCCCACGTGGAGCTTTTCTACCAGTTTGTAACTTCCACAGAATGTTCATTTAAGAAGAAAGATTTGGGGGTCTTCCTCTGAGCTGAAGATCACAGAGCTGGTCATTACATAGGGCAAGGAAACCTGCTGGAACTGGCAGACAGTACACTTCAAGGGACCAGAAGTCTGAGTCAATAGGTGTGTTCTTCAGAAGCCAACACTAATATATTTAGTGCTATTGAGCATCATTAAATATGTATTGGTTCTTTTTATTCTCAGCTCAGAATTGTTCTAAATGTATTCTGCATGCAAATGAGTATTTAGAGCTGATGCATTATTGCTGTTTCCAAGCACCGGGTGTGTGTGTCCAATCTTAAGTTCATTGACAGAATGAGGAGTCAATGAGCTGTACTGAGTTGTCATCATATGGCTGTTGCACACCTCATCATGGAATTCTCTCCTGTTGGCCAGTCACGTGCCCTCCCAATCCCAGTGGAAATTGAGAATGACCATTGAGTAAGAGCTATGGTACCCTATAAGCAAGAGTAGTATTTGGATGCTGGCATTTGGAGACCGGAAGTTAAATGCATAGAGCACTTCTACAGACAGCCCCGTTTGGTTCTCCCTACAGCCTGTGTCTGCACTCCAGCTCCCTTTACAGAGTGGCTTAGATCTACTTGGGCTGAGGCAGAAAGAGATGACTTTTTAACTCCAGAAACAAGGCCAAGCAATAAGTGTATCTATAAAGTAAAGGAGATATAGTCTATCATCTTTGAGATCTCTTTTAAGGCAAAAGCCCTAAGAGACTTATAAAGATTTAGAAGGTAATTATATTACAAAAAAAAAAAAAAAAAAGCCCAAGTCCAAGTTGTTTAGCCCCTGCCAGACTTCCATCAGTGGGTTTATATAGAAGTTTAAGTTCCACATACAGATGCGACCATTTGAGTTTCAACTGGAAAATTCTTTTTTTTTTTTTCCTGGTATAGACTATGTAATAGCTCTGTGCCTATAAGAAAAGGGAGCTCTAGAAGATTTCATTGATAAAGCATGAAGTCACAGACTTGGAGTCACAGACTTGTGATCAAGTTCTGCCTGTCCTGCCTCATAGCTGTCTACCTTGCTGCATCTATAAAACTGATGCAATGACTATGGGCCTCGCATGACTGATATGAAACCTAAATGTAGAAACTGAAACAAACTGCTTGCTGATAGAATGTGATAGAAAAATGGCAGTTTCCCCCATACCAAGGCCAGAATCAGGATGGATTCTCTCATCTCTGTGATGCTCCTTAATTTAGGAAGATGAATGAACTGGGCTTTATGGGGCCATGGGAGACACCAGTAAAACCAAAATATTGGGTTGGCCAAAAAAAAAAAAAAAAAAATCTGTTGGGGTTTTTCCATAAGATATTACAGAAAAATGTGATGAACCTTTTGGCCAACTCAATAGAAGAGAATGGAGTTCCTTAAGCATGTGATGAAACCCCAGAGACTAACATAATCGAAACTAAAAATCAGCACCACTCTTCTGCAGCATGGCACACCTCTCTGAGAGGAAACTGCACACAGGAGGCAATGGAGCATTCTCACATACCTCCAGCAGCGGCACGAATACATGGACCCAGCGACAGAGCACACAGTCCTGGAGCCAACAGCCAATACTTAGCATCAACTCTGAGAAATTTGCACATAAATAATAGTAAAGTTTATGAACCGTTCTACTGTCTCCAGAAGAATGCCTGGACCCACATGATAGCATAGGAGCTAAAATACAACAGGTTTTAAAAAATGCATCATATTAGTCACCTATTGCATGTCACCTTTTATTCCAAACTCAGAGGCTTAAAACAGTAGACATTATCTCAGTTTATGTATGTGGTCCAGAAGTCCAGAAGCCATTTAGCTGTGAGTCTCTTGTGAGTTGAAGTCCTGGCATTGGCTGAGGTCACAGTTAACTCCAAGCTTGACTGGGAGAAGGATCCCCTTCTAAGATCACTCACATGCTTTCTGGCATCCCCCACAGTTCTCTATAGGCTGAGTGCCCTCATACCATCACTGCTGATGAGAGGACAGCTGACCTCTCTCAGAACAAGTGACTCAGAGGTTTGGGAAGTGTACCCAAGACAGAATGCATAGTCTTCTTGTTACCTAGTATTAGAAGTGACATCTAATGATTTCTACTCTATTCGGCTTGCCAGAAGTGAAGTCACAAAGTGTAACCTACATGCAGGTGAAGAAGAAGAAGAAAAGTCCATCTCTTAAGCAAGAGAGAATCAAAGAAAGTCAACAAATTTTTAAAACCAGCACATGTATTTAAAGGAAGAATTCAATTAAGAAATTGAACTGGTAGTCATGCAAAGATCTCAAATGGGAGACAGTGAAATCTGAATGGACTCTATTCATTCCAAATAAAAAGTTGGTGAGGTTCTCAAACTGTCTGGGTGAGCCTGCTGTATGCATAGAATACACTTTCTCTTTCCTTTGGGATCAGAGCTGCAGACTAACTTTTCTAACCTCCTTTATAGGTACTTGGGACAGTGAGTCTGAGTTCTGGCCAATGAAATATACAGAAGAGATTTCCACCCTTTCTAGGCTTCTCCATTAAAAAAAAAACAAACTTCTTCCACATCTTTTTGTGTCTACTGAATGGAGATATTGATTGGTGATGACTCAGGACTTAGTCGGAGAAGGCAATGGCACTCCACTCCAGTACTCTTGCCTGGAAAATCCCATGGACGGAGGAGCCTGGAAGGCTGCAGTCCATGGGGTCGCTAAGAGTCAGACATGACTGAGTGACTTCACTTTCACTTTTCACTTTCCTGCATTGGAGAAGGAAATGGCAACCCATTCCAGTGTTCTTGCCTGGAGAATCCCAGGGACGGGGGAGCCTGGTAGGCTGCTGTCTATGGGGTCTCAAAGAGTTGGACACGACTGAAGTGACTTAGCAGCAGCAGCAGCAGCAGCAGGACTTAGTAGAGGATGGAGCCATTGAAAAAAGAACCTTGATTGCATCCGTGCTCAGTTGTGTCCAACTCTTTGTGACCTGATGGGCTATAGTCTGCCAGAATCCTCTGTCCAACTGGAGTGGGTTGCCAATTCCTACTCCAGGGGATCTTCCCAACCCAGGGATCAAACCCATGTCTCTTTGAGTCTCCTGTATTGGTAGGCATATTCTTTACCTCTAGCGCCACCTGGAAAGCCCAAGAGAAAGGAGTCCAGGTCCCTAAAGAAGCTGCTGGAAGTTTGCCTGATAGGCACATTTGATTTGAATCTACATAAGCAAAACTAAATTTTTATTTTTAAAACTTTTGGAGCTTGGAAAGTTGTTTCTTACAGCAGCTAGAATAACTTATTCTACTTCACCGTCTTATAAGGGAACTAGTTCAAAGGTAATAGATGAAATAATGTTGAGTCTCTAAGATCTTCTAAACATGAATAAATACAATTATATTCATGCAAAGCCTTTTTTAAAAATCCAAGAGTAAACATATAAAATTGTTATTTAAAACATCTGTGTGCCCTATAACGGATAAGTTGCTATTATTACTTTGATTCTTAGAATATAATCTGGGGAAAAGACCAGGAACTTTTGGTTCCGAAACTTTTGCTTTTTGTAATGTGGAGTCCATCCTAGGACAGAAAATTATCAACCAATAGAACATATTTAATCTCCTTGGCTTTGGGGAAAATTGGCTAGTAAGCAACATAGTATAATGGACAAAGGTATAGTCTTTGGAGTTACACAGACCTGGTATTTTTTCTGTTCTGCCACCTTTAACTTATATAATCTTAAATTTCATATTCAATTTACTTGGTCAGTTTCCTGATCTATAAAATGAGGATGATGATGATAACAACTGTATAATTTACCTGATAAGAATCCAGTGATAATTAGCTGACATCTCTGTAAAGTACAGAAACTACACAGTATTTAAAAAGTGTAAGCCATTATTATTACCATTGTTGCATTTATGTTATCTTGGGCAGGGCCAGTAATACTTCGCTAGTCTCTTGCTTGTTGAGGAGAAATAAAGGTTACAAATAAGATAGAAGTAAAGATTATAACTCATTGAAGAGTCAAAAAGACCTAACTTACTGAGGCTAATGGCAACAGTCTCCTGTTGTATGAGAAAATTTTATTTACTGTGACAAATGAATTTTGTAGGAAAATAGAAGATGTAATATACCCAAAACTTATTTGCCAGATCCAAGAGTTTTTCGTCAAAACCTAGGCAAGGGATAAATCATTTAGACATCCCTATTACTTAGATTGTTCTCTGTTTACAAAGAGCGGTGAAGAGAACCCGGTGAGGTGGCTTGGTTGCCAAGGCTGTCCCGGGAAAGAACAAGTGGTGGGTCCATTGTATTCAGAGGGAATGGACAGCTCAGGTATGCATCCTGCAGGTGTCACAGTGAGGAGAGGGAGTGGTCCCTGCTAACAGACAGTACAAGCTCAGGAAGAAATTGAGATAATTTTCAAAGTTTTGTTGACAGTATTATTGCAGGAGTTCAGTCTATCAGGCCAGGTCAATGCAGCAAGCTGTGAAGACCGAAGCTCTGGCCAAGCAGATGGAGTCTGAGGCAAGGCAGACTTGGAGGTGAGGTTGGAAGGGAAACTGAGGCAGAAAGACAGTTGTATGGTCTGGGCCAATAGAGATGACTGGGGGTGGGGGGGAGTAGGGAATGGATATGAAGTAATACTGTGACTGCTTGCCATGCCAGGACCCAGATCAGGTTGGCAAACGTCTATCAGACCTAGGGGTCTTGATTCACTTTTTTCAGAAGCCAGAAATGTCCAGGGCCTGTAGGGAAGCCTCATCAAAAATAGAGACTTTACTTCACTCTGTATAACAGTCTCTAGGCCCATCTGCATCTCTACAAATGACCCAGTTTAGTTCCTTTTTATGGCTAATATTCCATTGTACATATGTGCCACGTCTTCTTTATCCATTCATCTACTGTTGGACATTTAGGTTCACAGTGAAGCAAGTCAGAAAGAGAAAAACATCGCATTGTATTGTGTATATATAGAATCTAGAAAAATGGTACAGATGAGCCTATTTCCAGGGCAGGAATAGAGACACAGATGTAGAGAACACACATGTGGACACACATGGGTGGCAGGGAGGGTGGGATAAATAGAGAGAGTGCCACTGACATATACGCACTAGCATACAAGGCCACCTGACCTGCCTCTTGAGAAACCTGTATGCAGGTCAGGAAGCAACACTTAGAACTGGACATGGAACAACAGACTGGTTCCAAATAGGAAAAGGAGTACGTCAAGGCTGTATATTGTCACCCTGCTTATTTAACTCCTATGCAGAGTACATCATGAGAAATGCTGGGCTGGAAGCAGCACAAGCTGGAATCAAGATTGCTGGGAGAAATATCAATAACCTCAGATATGCAGATGACACCACCCTTATGGCAGAAAGTGAAGAGGAACTAAAAGGCCTCTTGATGAAGGTGAAAGAGGAGAGTGAAAAAGTTGGCTTAAAGCTCAACATTCAGAAAACAAAGATCATGGCAACTGGTCCCATCACTTCACGTGAAATAGATGGGGAAACAGTGGAAACAGTGTCAGACTTTATTTTTTGGGGCTCCAAAATGACTGCAGGTGGTGATTGCAACCATGAAATTAAAAGACGCTTACTCCTTGGAAGAAAAGTTATGACCAACCTAGATAGCATATTCAAAAGCAGAGACATTACTTTGCCGACTAAGGTCCCTCTAGTCAAGGCTATGGTNGGCTCCAAAATGACTGCAGGTGGTGATTGCAACCATGAAATTAAAAGACGCTTACTCCTTGGAAGAAAAGTTATGACCAACCTAGATAGCATATTCAAAAGCAGAGACATTACTTTGCCGACTAAGGTCCCTCTAGTCAAGGCTATGGTTTTTCCTGTGGTCATGTATGGATGTGAGAGTTGGACTCTGAAGAAGGCTGAGCGCCAAAGAATTGATGCTTTTGAATTGTGGTGTTGGAGAAGACTCTTGAGAGTCCCTTGGACTGCAAGGAGATCCAACCAGTCCATTCTGAAGGAGATTGGCCCTGGGATTTCTTTGGAAGGAATGATGCTAAAGCTGAAACTCCAGTCCTTTGGCCACCTCATGCGAAGAGTTGGCTCATTGGAAAAGATTCTGATGCTGGGAGGGATTGGGAGCAGGAGGAGAAGGGGAAGACAGAGGATGAGATGTCTGGATGGCATCACTGACTCGATGGACATGAGTCTGAGTGAACTCCGGGAGTTGGTGATGGACAGGGAGGCCTGGTGCTGCGATTGTTGGGGTCACAAAGAGTCCGACATAACTGAGTGACAGAACTGAACTGAAAGTAATATAGATAGCTAGTGGGAAGCTGCTGTAGAGCACAGGGAGCTCAGCTCACTATTCTGTGATGCCTTAGAGAGGTGCGATGAGGATGAGGTGGAAGGGAGGGGATATATAGGTAATTCACTTCATTGTACAACAGAAACTAACACAACTGTGTAAAGCAATTATACTCCAATTAAAAATAAATTTTTGAAAATAGATAAGCTAAGGAAAGTTAAAGAAACCTCATTCAGAGATAGTTCAGTCACTCAGTCATGTCTGTCTCTTTGCGACCCCATGGACTGCACCACGCCAGGCCTCCCTGTCCTTCACCAACACCAGGAGCTTATTCAAACTCATGTCCTTCGAGTCAGTGATGCCATCCAACCATCTCATCCTCTGTTGTCCCCTTCTCCTGCCGCCTTCAATCTTTCTCAGCATCAGAGTCTTTTCCAATGAGTCAACTCTTCGCATGAGGTGGCCAGAGTACTGGAGTTTCAGCTTTAGCATCATTCCTTCCAAAGAAATCCCAGGGCTGATCTTCAGAGTGGACTGGTTGGATCTCCTTGCAGTCCAAGGGGCTCTCAAGAGTCTTCTCGAACATCACAGTTTAAAAGCATCAATTCTTCAGCACTCAGCTTTCTTTATAGTCCAACTCTGATATCCATACCTGACTACTAGAGATATCGTGGCTTTGACCAGACAGACCTTTGTTGGCAAAGTAATGTCTCTGTTTTTTAATATGCTTTCTAGGTTGGTTATAGCTTTTCTTCCAAGGAGCAAGCTTCTTTTAATTTCATGGCTGTAGACACCATCTGATTTTGGAGCCCCCCAAAATAAAGTCTCTCCCTGTTTCCATTGTTTCCCCATCTATTTGCCATGAAGTGGTGGAACCAGATGCCATGGTCTTAGTCTTCTGAATGTTGAGTTTTAAGCCAATTTTTTCACTCTCCTCTTTCACCTTCATCTAGAGGCTATTTAGTTCTTCTTTGCCTTCTGCCATAAGGGTGGTGTCATCTGCACATCTGAGGTTATTGGTATTTCTCCCTGCAGTCTTGATTCCAGCTTGTGCTTCATCCAACCTGGCATTTCACATGATGTGCTCTGCATAGAAGTTAAATAAGCAGGGTGACAATATACAGCCTTGACGCACTCCTTTCATAATTTGGAACCAGTCCATTGTTTCATGTTTGGTTCTAGCTGCTGTTTCTTGACCTGTATACAGATTTCTCAAGAGGCAGGTCGGGTGGTCTGGTATTCCCATCTCTTGAAGAATTTTCCATAGCTTGTTGTGATCCACACAGTCAAAGGCTTTGGTGTAGAAAAGAAAGCAGAAGTAGGTGTTTTTCTGGAATTCTCTTGTTTTTTTGATGATCCATCGGATGTTGGCAATTTGATCTCTGGTTCCTCTCCCTCTTCTAAATCCAGCTTGAACATCGCAAAGTTCATGGTTTACACACTGTTGAAGCCTGGCTTGGAGAATTTTGAGCATTACTTTGCTAGTGTGTGAGATGAGTGCAATTGTGTAGTAGTTTGAACATTCTTTGGCATTGCCTTTCTTTGGTATTGGAATGAAAACTGGCCTTTTCCAGTCTTGTGGCCACTGCTGAGTTTTCCAAATTTGTTGACGTCCTAAGGCCCATGTGGCTTTGCATTCCAGGATGTCTGACTTTAGGTGAGTGATCACACCATCGTGATTTTCTAGGTCGTGAAGATCTTTTTTGCATATTTCTTCGATGTATTCTTGCCACTTCTTACTATCTTCTGTTTCTGCTAGGACCATGCTATTTCTGTCCTTTATTGTGCCCATCTTTGCATGAAATGTTCCCTCGGTATCTCTAATTTTCTTGAAGACATCTCTATTCTTTCCCATTCTATTGTTTTCCTCTATTTCTTTTCATTGATCGCTGAGGAAGGCTTTCTTATCTCCTTGGTATTCTTAGGAACTCTGCATTCAGATGGGTATATCCTTCCTTTTATCCTTTACCTTTAGTTTTTCTTCTTTTCTCAGCTATTTGTAAGGCCTCCTCAGACAAACATGTTGCCTTTTTGATTTCTTTTCCTTGGGGGTGGTCTTGACCACTGCCTCCTGTACAATGTCATGAACCTTTGTCCAAATGAAAATGTAAAAATATGACACTGAAAGATGCGCTCCCCAGGTCAGCAGGTGCCTGATATGCTACTGGAGAAGAGTCGAGAAATAAGGCAGCCTCGGACCAGGGACTAATAGTTACCTGAAAAGCTCTGAACAAGTTGAAGAGGACACACCAAAATGATAAAAGCTATGATTCACAATGAGAAATTCCCTGACTTTGTATGCACTAAATAATGCAGCTTCCAGATCCAGAAACAGAGTCTACAGAAATTACAAGAAACTCATCAGTAGAAAGAGATTTTTTTAGGCCTCTCTGAGTTAATAATAGACCAAGAGAGTTTATTACAGACAACATTCTTTGGTCAAAATGTAATAAAATTAAAACTGGGAAAAAACTACCATCTAGGAAATTTAGGAACCTTAAATAGTTCTTGAGTCAATGAAACAATCAAGGTAAGAATGCATACCTATGTAGAAAATAATACCAAGCTCTATGGTGCATGATAAAATTAGAGCAAAACTCAGTGGAATATTCCTGGCTTAATATTGTTTATATTAATAAAAGAAAGATTCTAAACGATTGACTTTAGTATGAAACTCAAGAAGTCAGGGAGAACTCAAGAAGTCAGGGAGAACTCAAGAAGTCAGGGGAAAAAGTAATCCAGAAGAACCAAAATAAAAATAAAAGCAGAAATTTGAAAGGAAAACCAGAAAGAGTAGAATAAATAAATATACTCAAGAAATTGATCAGCATTTATTGCTTGTTGACTTTTGGATCGCAGCCATTCTGACTGGTGTGAAATGGTATCTCATTGTGGTCTTGATTTGCATTTCCCTGATAATAAGTGAAGTTGAGCATCTTTTCATCTGTTTGTTAGCCATCCGTATGTCTTCTTTGGAGAAATGTCTGTTTAGTTCTTTGGCCCATTTTTTGATTGGGTCATTTATTTTTCTGGAATTGAGCTGCATAAGTTGCTTGTATATTTTTGAGATTAGTTGTTTGTCAGTTGCTTCATTTGCTGTTATTTTCTCCCATTCTGAAGGCGTCAGGTACACTTGTGGCTGATTCATGTCAATGTATGGCAAAATGAGTACAGTATTGTAAAGCAAAACAAACTAAAAAATAAAAATTTAAACTTAAAAAAAAAAAGAAATAGATCAGTACATACAGTATTTGTCTTTTTCTGTCTGACTTATTTCACTAATCATATTACCCTCCAGAACCATCTGTGTTGTTGCAAAGGGTAAAATGTCATTCTTGTTGATGGCTAAGTAATATTTCACATCTTCTTTATCCACTTATCTGTTCATGGACACTTAGGTTGCTTCCATATTTTGGCTGTTATAAATAATGCTACTGTGAACACTGAAATGCATGTAACTTTTTGAAATAATGGGGGAATGTGCAAGACAGGGGTAGGAGGCTAAGAGGTATAAACTACTTATGTATGAAATTGAGAAGATCCAAGGCTATATTAGACAGCACAGGAAATATAGCTAAGATTTTATAAGTGGAGTATAATTTATAAAATAGTGAATCACTATGTTGTGCACCAATTATTAATATTGTAAATGAACTATGTTTTAAGTTTTAAAAAAAATAAACCTTTAGAAAAGTAAAATAGATAAAACATTACCTAATATAGGGCTTCCCTGGTGGGTCAGTGGTAAAGAATCCCCCTGCTGGTGCAGGAGACATAAGTTTGATCCCTGGGTCAAGAAGATCCTCTGGAGAAGGAAACAGCAACCCACTCCAGTGTTCCTGTCTGGAGAATCCCATGGACAGCGAAGCCTGATGGCTACGTACAGTCCATAGGGTCACAAAGAGTTGGACATGTCTGTGACTAAAAAACAACAAATCAAAGCACAAGTGTATAAATTAAGAAATAAGAATAAATAACCACAAATAGAGAAGGGAAATAATAATAACTACTTTGCTCGGCTGTTTGCAGAAAAATATGAGAATCTAGTTGAAAATGGATACTTTTCTGGGAAACTATAAATTGCCAAAGCTAATTCCTGAAGAGATCAAAAGTTTAAAACTACCAATATTCATAAAATACAAATTTGATAGAACTAGACCTGGATATTTTCACAAATGAATTCAACCAAACTTTAAAAACAGATGGTTTCAGTGTTATTTAAAGCCTTGCTATTCAGAGTGATTGAGCACCAGCAGATGGGTGTCACCTGGGAGCTAGTGTGTAATGCGCTCTCAGGTTCCATTGCAAACCTACTGAAGGAAAATCTGGTTTTAACAAGATTCCTTGGAGATTGCACACCCATTAAATTTTGAGAAAACAGATTTATACCAAGGAATAGGCCATGGACCAAATTCAGTTCACCTCTTCTTTTCATAAATAAAGTTTTATTGGAATACAGTCACACTCATTTGTTTATGCTTTCCCACTACACCGCTAAGTTGAATGTCAGGGGACTGAGACCATTCAGCCAACAAGGCATAATATATTTACTCTCTGACCTTTTGTTGGAAAAGTTTTCCTACTTTGATTTACACTGCTGCAGGACATAGAAAAAAAAAGAGAAAATCTTCCACTTCTATTGATTACAAAAACATCAGACTTAGCCAATATTTCACGAGCAACAGATAGCAAAATAAGATCACTCTCGTCTATGAATATCAATGCAAAAGTACAGTCCTGTTAAAATAATTCAGCAGAAAAATCATAATACTCACATATTTTAAAGGAAATTGACAAAGTTCAATATCATTATTGATTTTTAAAATACTGTTAATAAGATAATAAATGAATAGATGTCCTTAGCATAACAAAATTCATGAATTTCATCCAAAATGGGGCAACAGGCTTAATGGGGAAGCAATAAAGTGATTTTTAAAAAGTCAAGACCATTATCATTGTATGTAGACAATATTATGATTCTTAAGTAACACATGCTGAGAAGGCAATGGCACCCCACTCCAGTACTCTTGCCTGGAAACTCCCATGATCAGAGGAGCCTGATAGGCTGCAGTCCATGGGGTCGCTAAGTGTCAGGTGCGACTGAGCTACTTTGACTTTCACTTTTCACTGTCATGCATTGGAGAAGGAAATGGGAACCCACTCCAGTGTTCTTGCCTGGAGAATCCCAAGGACGGAGGAGACTGATAGGCTGCTGTCTACAGGGTGGCAGAGAGTTGGAGACAACTGAAACAACTTAGCAGCAGCAGCAGCAGCAAGTAACACAAGAGGATAAACTGAAAAAACACTATGACAAACAGCAAAGCAGTTCAGGAAGATACATGTATTAGTTATCTCTTNAGGACGGAGGAGACTGATAGGCTGCTGTCTACAGGGTGGCAGAGAGTTGGAGACAACTGAAACAACTTAGCAGCAGCAGCAGCAGCAAGTAACACAAGAGGATAAACTGAAAAAACACTATGACAAACAGCAAAGCAGTTCAGGAAGATACATGTATTAGTTATCTCTTGCTGCATAACAAATTATCCCAAAATTTAGTAGCTTAAAACAATATGCATTTATTGTCTCATAGAGATTCTGAGGGGTGGAATTTGGGAACAACTTGGCCAGGAAGTTCTGGTTCAGGGTTCCACAACGTTACGGTCATGTTATTGGCCAGGGTTACAAGCATCTGAAGGCTTGTCAGGGCCTTGAGGATTTACATCAATCACATGGCTGTGGGCAGGAGGCCTCAGTTTCTCACTGAACATTGGTCCCTGCTCTTTCCCACATGGGCCTCTCTACAGAGTTACCTGAACATAGTAGTTGGTTCCAGAGAAAATGCAAGAAAGCAGGAAGCCATGGTGCCTCTTGTGATCTAGTTTATGAAGTGGCACACCATCCCTTCTGCACTGGAAGTGAGACACTAATTGTATCAGTTCAGTTCAGTTGCTCAGTCATGTCTGACTCTTTGTGACCCCATGAATCACAGCACACCAGGCCTCNATTGCAGGCAGATTCTTTACCAACTGAGCTATGAAGGAAGCTATTTGAAGGGTAGAATACTAGTTTTAGAGCAATTAATTCTTCTTTTTTTGACTCTACAGTAATTGATATCCTCATGCTACATGTGATCTGCTGGGGAATATGATGAGAAGAAACCGGTGCCATTCTTTAAGCAAAGGAATCTTCTGTAGAAGATTGGAAAGTGGTGGATCTTTTATTATAATAAATGTGTACGTTAGCTATTCCATTAATGAATAATTGGAAATGTTTTATTAGTCATCACTTATGGATGACAAGTTTGAATAAACCTTAAGCATCAGTTCAGTTCAGTTCAGTCGCTCAGTCATGTCCGACTCTTTGCGACCCCATGAATTGCACATGCCAGGCCTCCCTGTCCATCACCAACTCCCGGAGTTCACTCAAACTCACATCCGTCGAGTCAGTGATGCCATCCAGCCATCTCATCCTCTGTCGTCCCCTTCTCCTCCTGCCTCCAACCCCTCCCAACATCAGAGTCCTTTCCAATGATTCAACTCTTCTCATGAGGTGGCCAAAGTACTGGAGTTTCAGCTTTAGCATCATTCCTTCCAAAGAAATCCCAGGGCTGATCTCCTTCAGAATGGACTGGCTGGATCTCCTTGCAGTCCAAGGGACTCTCAAGAGTCTTCTCCAACACCACAGTTCAAAAGCATCAGTTCTTCGGTGCTCAGCTTTCTTCACAGTCCAAGTCTTGCATCCATATATGACCACTGGAAAAACCATAGCCTTCCTCCAATTGTTTATCTTCAGGGCAAGGATGAAAGTGACTTAGAAAAATGCAGAGTTCAGTATTTGCTAAATTAGCTTATTAATGTTTACATATGTAACATTTTAGGGCATTAATTCATATGTGTTGGAAGGGGTGACCATTTCATCTTAGTCTGCAGAAAACCCCACACAACCCATTGCCATTTTACTTTTGGATAAAAATAATACACAGCTGTTCAGTTTCAACCATGAGTTCAGGTTTTTGTAAGGTCAATTTTGTTCTAGTTATGACTGGTAAAATATTTTCAATAAAATGAAATTATGACAACTTTTTGGCATGTAGTGGGGCATTAGGTCAAGAGCATCCAGGCTCTTCTAGTTCTGGGAAGGGAGTGAAACATGTCTGATCCCCAGGAGTTCTGTCTCATTTCCACAGAATGACTTTCTAGGCAGTCCATTTTATCTTTAATACAAAGGGTCAGCATAGCAGATCTGCCTGCATTTGCAAAGCAAAAATAAAACCACCGAATCTCTATACTCTGAAAGCTAGTTGTTCCTTATTATAACTAAAGATATTGTTGAACCTTATTATGGACTTTATGGAATATGGCATAAGTGGTTTAAAGTTCTCAGATCCGAACACTGGTATAATGAACTGATCATGGGTTAGGCTGTCCTCTTTCATGGGTGAAATCTCTCTCTCCTCTTGTTTCCCTTTTAACTAACTCGTTAGTTCTTCATTAAACACTTGGTACACATAGTTACATTTGAAAAGATAAGACAGAAAAAAGACACAGTTTAGTTGCTTAGTCCTGTCTCTTTGCTACCAGGCTTCTTGGTCCATGGGATTTCCCAGAGTAGTGGAGTGGGTTGCCATGTTTTTCTCCAGAGGATATTCCTGAACCAGGAATTAAACCTCCATCTCCTTCATTGGGAGGTAGGGTCTTTTACCACCAACCCACCAGGGAAAACTCTCTGTCTCTCTTTATGTATATATGAATTTGTAGGGAATGCTAACAGTCCGTTTCAAAGAGACCAGAGTCTGGCTCAGGAAGTGGAAATCAGTAACCAGACATAGAACCTTTTCATGGTCCATCAGCTCTAGTGACCTGTTTATCACATTGCTTCTCAAGACTCAGGGTCTGCTGATCCCCACTGTAGGGTTTCAGTCTTAAAGAGAATCCCATAATGCTCCACACCTCTGCTCCTCTGCTCATTCTAGAATTAACTTTTTTCTCTGAGCTTTGTCCACTTGTGGTTTTTGCTTACGCATAGCTTCTGGCACAACTCTTTCTCCTTATTGTGTTAAATAAATTTGTGGTTCAACTTCCTGTTTCGGNTATCACATTGCTTCTCAAGACTCAGGGTCTGCTGATCCCCACTGTAGGGTTTCAGTCTTAAAGAGAATCCATCCCATAATGCTCCACACCTCTGCTCCCCTGCTCATTCTAGAATTAACGTTTTTCTCTGAGCTTTGTCCACTTGTGGTTTTTGCTTACGCATAGCTTCTGGCACACCTCTTTCTCCTTATTGTGTTAAATAAATTTGTGGTTCAACTTCCTGTTTCGGCAAAAATTTTCTGAGACAAAAAATAAGATTGGTGTAGTTGATTACTAACATTCCATTTAGGGCAACTTTTCACCAGTAGGCTGCTGGTCAGCATAGAGATGGATCCCATGCCTATATTAATCACTCAGTCATTGCCAAGTTGATATGAATGATAAACTCTGCCCACTCAATGCCATTCTGTACAGAAGCAGCTGAGGCCATTCTGAGGCTCAGCCTTTCACCATGATGGCTTTTCTCAATTAACCGTGGCAATTAAAAATGGGCCAGTATTCCAGTGCTCATCTTTGTGCCTGGTTTTCCAAGAGAATAAAACAGTTATTTTCCTAAATTGTCTTATTAGTAGTAGCAAATAGTAAGTATCCACAGAAAATAATGTAGAGAATTGGGACTGGTCCTTTCAGCTATGGAGAAAAAGCAATTACATTCTTATTATTGCTGGGATTAAAAAAAAAANAGTGTTCTGTATCATAGCCCACCAGGCTTCTCTGTCCATGGGATTTCCCAGGCAGGAATACTGGAGTGGGTTGCCATTTCCTCCTCCAGGGGATCTTCCTCACCCTGGGATCAGACTCTCATCTCCTGTGTCTCCTGTATTGCAGGCAGATTCTTTACCTGCTTGGCTATCTGGGAAGCCCAAACACTGGGCTTGGGAAGATCCCCTGGAAGAGAAAATGACAATCACCCCAGTATTCTTTCCTGGTAAATCCCGTGGGCAGAAGAGCCTGGTAGGCTACAGTCCAGTGAGTCTCAAGGAGTTGGACACGACTGAGTGACTAAGCACAGCACAAAATGAAATGTAAATAAAACTTAAAGATGAACAAAAACTGGGAAAAATATTCCCATATTCCAAAGGGTCAATCTCTTTAATACATACAGACCTTCTTGTTAAAAGTCCTATGACCAATAACCCAGAACACTAATAGACTAAAGCCATGAGCTGACAAATTCACAGAAATATGAATAGTGTTTAAATAGATGAGAAATGCAAGTGGAAACCATGAAATAATATGTTTGCCAATCAGACTGTCAAAGATGAAAAGGTTGATGATGATGCAGAAAGGGAGTGAGTCTCATGTGTGTTTGCCCAAATTGTATGGGAGGGTTTGTTGTCAGATTACCTACAGAGGAGCATATGTAATGATCTATCAAAAGGTAAACAGTCCACATCCTCTGACCTAGAAGTTTCACCTCTATAAATTTTTCCTGGTGATACACTCACACACGTGTGAAATGATTTATTACATTGTTTGTAATTGCAAAACAATGGCAACAAATTAATATCCCTTGATAGGGGCCTGATAAAATAAAATACGATACATTCATGGAATCGAATACCAGGTAGTGGTTTTAAAGTGAGGTCATCTCTTTGTGTATATTGGAGACCCACAAGACAAATCATAGGGCAAAAAATGACGTGTAGAATAGTGGAATAATGTGTGGAATAGATGCTTCCATTTGCAGAGGGGGAGAAAAGAATAGTGTACAATACATATATGATTATTTATGCATAGAAAATTCCTGAAAGGAGAGGAATAGGACTAAGAACTATGACTGCCTCCAGTAGCATTCTGGTAGTATGGAAGAACCTTGAATTATATGGAGAACAACAACAAAAAAGACAAACTTTAAAACTTAAGATGCTATAGACATCTGACCTAATTTAGCACCAAGGTATAAATCGTAAAATCCTCAGTGCTGGCCATTTGAAAGTAGAGAAATGTTGCTGATGTGCAATTCTGGACCTAATTACTTTCTTGCTAACTGCTAAACATTTCTCACTAATGGTCCTGCTACACAGCCAGTCAGAGAGAGGAGGAAAAAGAGAGAAATTTGGCTTGTTATCCACATGGCCCCCTCAATCCCATCAGCATCCTGGGAACTGCTTACCTGGTGCTTCCTGAGTCATTTCTAATGAGAGATAATGATAGCAAGGTGGGAGGTCTCCGATGGATTTGGGGAAGGATGCCAGAATGCAGGCCAAGTCAATTTTGATTCATCGCACATCAAACTTTTCGCTTTTCCTTCCTTTGTACATTCACAGCTATTAGTGGAATTTGGGGAGCAAATACAAGCCTGTTGGCAAAACTGGCTACAGATCCCTGTGATAAAACTTGGTACTGGAGACAGAGATGGAGAGAGACAGAAGCCGTGTTCTGGGAGACGCTCTGAGACACCCCTGCTCTCAGGGGTTTAGGGGTGCACACTCTGGGAACAGGGCAGGGGCTCAAGGGTGGACAGGGAAAACAGTCCCTACCCAAAGTTATAAAGTACGCCCATAGGTTTACTGCATATTGAGGGAAATGTAAAGTGAGTAAAGCTGGTGGGGGGAGGTATGCACTGGCAAATCTTTTCTGACTCTGGAGACACGAGGGAAGCTACATGACTTATTTTATAGTCAACAGAAATGTTGAACACGGCACATTCTGCTCAGTACTTACAATGGACCTGGTACTTTTCTAGGTTTGGGGGGATATGTCAGAACAAAACACAGCCTTGCCCCTCATGCTGATTGCATTCTAGTGGCCGTGGCAGGGAACTGGAAATGCAAATGATACACTAAAGAAGTGGTGGGGCTTCCCAGGTGGTGCGGTTCAAGAATCTGCTTGCCAGTGCAGGACATGCAGGAGACGCAGGTTCAATCCATGGGTCGGGAAGATCCCCTGCAGTAAGAAATGGCAACCTACTCCAGTATTCTCGCCTGGAAAACCCCATGGACAGAGGAGCCTGGGGGGCTGCAGTCTATGGGGTCTTAAAGAGTCAGACACGACTAAGCGACGGAGCACGGCACAGCACATCAATACAGGCACCTATGAGATAATGTTAGGTGATCACAGTCTAGGGCTTCTCTGGTGGCTCAGATGGTAATGAATCCGCCTGCACTGCAGGAGACCCAGGTTTGATCCCTGGCTTGGGAAGAATGAACAATCCATGGGTCAATTTGCAGTGGTAAAGGAAGAGAAAGACAAGTAGTGAGAGAGTATTTTGTTTACTTAAAACATTTTTTTTTAAAATATATTTTTGGCAGCACTGGATCTTTGTTGCTGCGCACGGGCTTTGTCTAGTTGTGGTGAGCCGGGGCTACTTTGTGGCTACAGTGCATGGACTTCGCATCACAGTGGCTCCCGTTGTTGTGGAGCATGGGCTCTAGGACTCTGGCTGGAGTAGTTGTGGAGTTGCCCCACACTGTGTAGGATCTTAGTGACTAAACCAGGGGTTGAACCCATGTCCCCTACATTGGCAGGTGCATTCTTAACCCCTGGACAACCAGAGCCATCCCAAGAGTATTTTAGACAAGTGGTCAGGGAGGCCTCTCTGTTAAGGTGTCTGATAACGTGACATTTGATTAGAGACCTGACAAAGTTAAGAAGCCAGCCTTGAAGGTATACAGGGAAATGCAAAGGCCTTGAGGCTGAAGCATGACTTTCCCCACACAGATAAAAGAATAGCGTTCAGAAAATAATGACGAGAAGCAATTGAAACAAAAACATACCTTCCCTATGATTATGTACGCATAGAAATATATATCAGAAAAGACTATGTGTGTGTGTTAGTTGCTCAGTTGTGTCCGACTCTGTGATTTCATGGACTGTAGCCCACCAGGCTTCTCTGTCATGGGATTTTCCAGGCAAGAATATTGGAATGGGTTGCCATTCTCTTCTCCAGAGGATCTTCCCAACCCAGGGATTGAACCCTGGTCTCCTTCAGTGCAGGCAGATTCTTTACCATCTGAGTCACCAGGAAATACATATCAGAAAAGACTCCTAAAAAGATATATATCCTCGTTGCTTCAGTGAAGGGCTAAAGACTGTTTCTCAATGACGAATAGTATCTTCTAATTCCTTGTCTCTGATCCAGCCATACTTGGCATATATAGAATTTTGGTGTCTATATATAAACAGTATCTGGTGACTGAATGAGTGATTTTTTTGAGAATATTTTATTTATCATTTAAAAAAGTAAAACAAAATGGCTGTTTTTGGAAAATCAAGTTTGTAACAGCACATTGCATCACAGGTTTCTCAGAAAGACATGACTCTAGCTCTGGGCTAGCTTAAGATGTCTGTCATTGGGAAAGAAGACAGAAAGCTAAATTTTACTGATTACCCAATATCTGCTACGTATTTGTACGTGCATTGTTGTGAGTTTGGTTGTTCCCATCTTGCAGTTTAGAACAATGAGGCTAGGGAAATTTAGTTTCTAGCCCATGGACACAAGACCAGTAGACAGTAGAGCTGAAGAGCAGATCTTCTACCTTCAAGTTCAGACCTCTGATGATCGCAGCTATCGGGGATAGGGGGTTTACTCCAGACCTCTTCCCTCATATCCCGTGGCTCATGAGTACCAGTTCTTGGACCCCAGTATTCTCTGTGCTCCTTGATTTTCTCAAATGCTCCAAGTGAGGCACATCTTGGGAGCTATCCCCTCTTTTGTCCCCGTGTCTGATGTTTTTATCCAAAGCTCACCATTATCCTCTAAACTCCAGTACTTTGGCCACCTCATGCGAAGAGTTGACTCATTGGAAAAGACCCTGATGCTGGGAGGGATTGGGGGCAGGAGGAGAAGGGGACGACAGAGGATGAGATGGCTGGATGGCATCACTGACTCAATGGACGTGAGTCTGAGTGAACTCCGGGAGTTGGTGATGGACAGGGAGGCCTGACATGCTGCGATTCATGGGGTCGCAAAGACACATGACTGAGCGACTGAACTGAACTGAACTGAGAGGTGTAACTCTTGGCAAGTCATTTCACCTCTCTGAGTTTTACTTTTGTCATGTTTTAATGGAAGTAACTGTGTATTGAAATTGTGGTGCAGAGGCAATGGAATCATGCAGTCAAAGTCTTTGGACCAGTGTCTGATATTTATGGCAGATACTCAATAAACAGTGGGTGAGTCTGTGTGTGACCATCGTATGTCTGGATCCAGCTAATGATTGACTCACCTGATGAAGGAATCCTGGATTGGTTGCTAGTGATGATAAGAGCATAAAAATAATGTGCTTCCCCCAAAACATTTTCAACTCAACATAATTCAGATTACTTGTTGATGGTGTGAAAGCCAATCCCAGTTCACCAGAAAAGACCTTGCTGACTTCCCTTAACTTGTCATTCAGTGGGAAAGCAGCCCATTTGTTCAGAATTCATTTGACCATGACTTAGGCTCAGAGTAAATCTAATTTGTAGATTGTCATAAATTAAATAAAACCCTCCTGCTAAGAAGACACCAGTCTCCATATGTAGCACTCAAACTTAAGGTTTAGGGTGAAAAACAAAACACTCTAGAATAGTCTGGACATAAGTCTAGTGAACCTTGTTTTCTGAAATCTAAGGTTTGCCTTTTTATACTGTAGTTTTATTTACTTCAGTTTCCCTTGGTGCCTCAGATGGTAAAGAATCTACCTGCAATGCAGGAGACGCAGGTTCAATCCCTGGGTCAGGAAGATCCTCTGGAGAAGGGATTGGCAACCCGCTCTAGTCTTCTTGCCTGGAGAATCCCATGGACAGAGGAGCCTGGCGGGCTACTGTCCACAGAGTCACAAAGAGTCGGACACGACTGAGGAACGAACACTTCATTTACTTCATCTTCTTCACTGACAACAGGAGAAGGGGGTAGACAGGGAGCCTAACAGGTGAGCATCACAGTTTGCTAGCACTTCCTCAATAAAGAACTACAAACTGGAGGGCTTAGAACAGATTTTTGACCTCACAGTTCCAGACTTTTGAACTCAAGCTCTCGGCAGGACCATATTTCCTCTGAAATTTGTAGGGGATGCTCCTTCCTTGCCTCTCCTGGTTCCTGGTGTTTTTTCTGCCATGCTTGGCATTCCTGGACTTGCAGATGCCTCACCGTTGTCACAAGGCCACCGAATCCCTGCATGTCTCCTCTCTTTTGAAGGACACCAGCCATACTGGATGAAAGGCCCACTTTACTCCAGTCCGACTTCATCTTAACTAATTGAAGCTGCAGCGAACCTCTTTCCAAATAAAGTCGTGTTCCGCAGTATCAGGACGTATCTCCTTGAAGGACACAATTCAGCCTGTAACATTGGGTCACTAGCCTTCTGTGAAGCCTGGAGGGACACAGGGCTGGAAACAAGCCAGGTGATTCTAGTTCCAGAGGAATTATGCCATGTATCTCAGAGCCGATGATGTTGAGTGGGCTGGAGGTCACTTCTCTTCTTTCCCACTGTAGAGGTTTGATTCTGCAGATGTCAGTCTAGAGCTGGGCCATCCAGGTGGCCTAGAGCCATAGATACACAACTTTGGGAACCAAAGTGAATGACATTTCCTCTTTCATTTTAATAGCCAGATTTTTATTTCAGTCCTATGTGTGAGAAATATTAAGTGTGGTTAGCACTGATCATCCTACTTTTATTAGGTTGAATGATGTTTCCATTTTTAGAGATGAGAAATGGTCATGTATTGGCATTTTCACACGATTTGACCTTTGTAGTCCATTAGATCCTGTCATGAATAAGCACTATTTGGTCCTGATTTTTGAAATTGGTCCCAAGACTTTGAATTTTACACTGGGTCCAGTCCTCCCTCTACAAGGTTACCACTGAGAATTTATGTGCCCCACTGAGAATGTATGTACCACTGAGAATGTATAGCCACCCTACAAAAGATACGCACTCAGAATGAAATGGTTGGATGGCATCAGCGACTCAATAGACATGAGTTTGGGAGATAGTGAAGGACAGGGAAGCCTGGTGTGCTGCAGGTCACAAAGATTAGGACATGACTGAGCAACTGAACACAGCAACACAGCAGAAAAGAAGCAAGAATTTGGGGATTCAGAAAGAGTTGGATTCAAAGTACTTCTCTATATTTCTAAGATTTGACTTTAGAGGGCCAGTTGTGTTTCAGAATCCTTATTTGTAAAATGAGGGTAAATCCTTGTAGAATTAAAAAAAAAAAAATGTGGCTGCATCAAACCTTGGTTGCAGCAAGTGGGATCTTTTGTTGCGACCTGTGGGTTTTTCTCTGATTGTGGTGTATGGGCTTAGTTGCCCTGTGGCATGTGGGATCTTAGTTCCCTGATCAGGGATCAAGTCTGTCTCCCATGCACTGGAAAGCAGATACTTAACCGCTGGATTACCAGGGAAGTTATTGTGAGGATTAAATTATTTATGTGTTTAATTTATATACTTCCAGCATTTTGGGGATTCCCTGCAATAAGCATCTGCCTGCATTGAGGGAAACCTGGGTTTGATTCCTGGGTGGGGAAGAGCCAATGGAGAAAGGAATGGCTACCCATTCCAGTATTCTTGCCTGGAGAATTCCATGCACAGGGGAGCCTGGCAGGCTACAGTCCATGGGGTTACAAAGAGTCTGACATGACTGAATGACTAACATTTTCATCAGCACATAGTAGATGTTCAACAAATTTTGCTTCCCTATGCTAATGACCTCCATCACCTCCACTTGTAATCCCTCATAATCCCAGGAACTGCTCAGAGATCAACAGAGCCAAGGGGAAAACCCTCAGGCCTAATCCAGATAACTAAAGATTACCTAATAATGGGACAAATGGACTACTTGGCATGTACCCTGGATCCAATGACACACACCAGGCTCAAAAAATATACCTTGAAACCCATTTCCTGAAAGACACCATCATTATGTAGTCTTTTTTCATCTCACAATGACTAAATTCCATTTGAATTGCATACATGATACACCTGTGTTTATACCGATGTCATTTTCTAGCATAGTAGTTCTCAACCTTTTTTTCCCCTGGGGATGCTCATGACATCAACATAAATTAGCATATACGGCACATTCTTCAGGGACTATTCAGAAATGATCAAATTCTCTATAACTACACTTTTCTAAAGTATACTGGAAAGGATATGATGAGGGTTGTATTCTAGAGATAACCTCTCTAGATTTTTTCCAATTAAATTTTCTACCAGCTTGAGCAAATTATCCACAAGTGCTATACTTGTAACCCACCTGAAATGTATGTGGTACAAGCCTGATTTGAGAGTCAGTCTTCTAAGAGATGCTGTTATCATGACCACTCAGAATGGTTCAAACATGCCAAAGCCACTAGACAGTTCAGCTCTGAGGAGACAATTGCAGTTGCCTACGTCTCATTTAGATACTTCTAGGTGCTCTGACCCAGAGTGAACACACAGAGTCAGGATAATCGTATGTGCATAGCAAACAAATGGATCTGTTTCAATGACGGTGTATCGGCACAAGTGGCGCTCCTGCCTCTGTGTCACAGGCAAAGCAGGAAGGCAGAAACAAAGCCACTCCAGGCTCCTTGTCTTCCAGGATACTCCATATATGCAACATTGCTACTGATATGATCGATGATATCCAGCCACCAGAAGCAGTCTGCCCCATCTTTATGCGCTCAAGCACTCTGTTCAGCCAGAATGCTTTGGTCAAAGTCGTTTATTACCAGTTGTAAGGAAGGCAACCACGGAGGGTGCTACCTGAGGCCACTGGAAGCCTGCCATGGTTTACAGCCCTTGGAACAAACTCAGACATTGTAAGTTAAAAAAAAAAATACTTTTTAAGCCAATCCCAAACCTTTTATAATTTAAATTCTAATAAATCACACCTCTTAAATCTTCCTAGAGGCAGGACTCAGGAAAGATTTCCCCTCTCTCTCTCTGCCAAAGAGCCTCTTAATAAGGGAGAGAGATGAAGAAAAAGCACAATGGTGTTTCAGCTGTGCTCAGGGCTAGGACAGGGAGTCTAAGAACTGGCCGGTCCTTAAGACAAGGAGGCCAGGCATCAGACAGGGCTAGACAGAACAAAACAGTAGTGGAAATGGGAGCCTATTACTTCCCAGCATTCACTCTCTGTGGCTCTCCATCACCTCTAAGCTAAGTCCAGATGCTGAGCATGCTATGTGTACACAGGGCCCTCCCAGCTCTAGCCAGGCCTGATGCGCCTGACTACAGCAGTACTCACCTATGTGTGTGTGTGTGTGTGTGTGTATTGTGACTGTCTGTCTTCCCTCTTAGAGTGTGTGGTCCTGCAGGGAGGGATCTTAGCTTATAAACTTTAATCCTTAGTACCTATCCAGAAGCCCAATAGGTGCTTAATCAATTCTGAAAAAAATTAGGGACATGCCCATAAGCTAAAGCTGTACAAAAGCTAAAGGGTCCAAGCTGAGAGATGTGAACCTCAGGTTTTGCACTGTCTGAAGAACTCATGGGTGTGTCCTTCTCCTCTGCCAGGCACTCTCAGCTATTTCAGGGAAAGTGATTATAAAATGTGACCATGAAATAATGCTGTATTCTCTTCCCCACGAATGTACTATGATCTGTGATCCCTTCTGAGCATTCTCCTCAGCAGACTACGTTTGTATTTTTATTTTTTAATTAATTTATTTATTTTTACTTGGAAGATAATTGCCTTACAATATTGTGTTGGTTTCTGCCATATATCAACATTAATTGGCCAAAGGTATATGTATGTCTTCTCGCTCACTATTCTCCCTCACAGCCAATCCCACCACTAGAGGTTGTCCTGTGTGTGTACTTTTAAATGGCTGCATTTGCTCCAGAAGCCTCTTGGAATTGTGGTCAGATTCAGTTTATAAACCATATAAGAAAACCAGGGTAATTCCTTTATATGCACATTATTTCCAAAACAACGTTCCCTCAGCTTGATTGTCCACCATATACACGGGATACAGCTTCAGGAAACCTTTTAATACCTTTCTACAAGACATCCACCCTCTGAAGATGAAGACGCGCCACATTTGAAGATATTTAAGACAGAGTGCCAAGCGTGTCCACATAAGATTCTAAATTAGAGATCCAAAAACATCTTGAGCAATTTTTCATTATCTTGGAAATAAGTGTACATCTATCAAGGAGATTAATTTGAAGTCTATAGAGCAGCTTTAGGATTTTCTAATCTAATGTTCTCCTTAAAAATCACCAGAATTTATGATTTACTTTGAGTGTTTACTGTGACCAAGGGCTGCATGTCTGTGTGTGAATGTATATATGTACATATGTGTATTCTTATTGAATCCTCCCAACAATTATATAAAACTAGCAACAACACTAGCAATAGTTAGCATTTATTGAGTGCTTACTATGGGTCAGGCATGAACTAAGGGATTTTTCATTTTAATCCCCATTTTATAGACAAGTAAACTGAGTTACAGAGAAAAGTGAAGTACTTTCCTAATGGCACCAAGTCCATAGAGAAAAACTGAGATTCATGTACAGATCTGTCTGACTTGTTTTTGGTTACTCTGATACATGCTGTGTTATAAGCTCTGCTCTTAAACACTGTAATCTGACCTCTGCATTTTTATTAAATATCAGGGGTGTATGTGATCTATATCTTCTGGCTTTCCCAGTGATGCTAGTGGTAAAGAATCCACCTGCTAATGGAGGAGACACAAGAGATGTGAGTTCAATCCCTGGGTTGGGAAGATCCCCTGGAGCAGGAAATGGCAACCCATTTCCAGTATTCTTGCCTGGGAAATCCCATGGACAGAGGAGCCTGGTGGGCTACAGTCCATAAGGTTACAAAGAGTCAGACACAGCTAAGCACTCAATCAGTGCTCCTAACTCATATTTAGATATGTATGGCTCAATAAATACTAGTTGAATGAATAAACCTATGTCAGTGGCTGTGATCCAACCAAGACCAGGCAGAAAGGCAAAAAGAACAACAGGCCCATGTGATACAAGCTGGTTCAGTTTATCTCACCACCAAACTAAAGCCACGCTCATAGCAAAGAGTAGTGGGTGTTAGAGAAAGGGTTTGGATGTCTCTCTGCCCTGTCTGCAGCTTGTGGCACTGTGATTTTTTTGGAATTCCCAGTAAACCCCTGTAGGGTCCTGGGCCTCAGTACCCCCATCCATGTGCCTAGAATGGGTATATTCCTCGCTCTTCTTCAGCCTTGCCCTCTGCATATTTATAAAAGGTCTAGAATCCTGGTAGCCTATAAAAATGCAAAGTACGATTATTATTAATGATACAGTTAGCAAGAAGGACATTTGTTATTTCTACTCAATTGGTTTCCCCCGGGAGCAGAAACAATTTTTTTTTTTTTTTGGACATAGTATTAATGTGGCGTCTTTGCAACTTTGGTCATCTGTCATTTGCTTTGGGGGGAAAGTTGTGCCCTTGATTCAGGCAGCACCCTGCCTTTTCCTCTGCAACGTGGACACTATCTGAGCACAAGTTGCTTCATGGTCTAGATGAAACCAGGGATCTTTATTTGGTTTCTGGTATCAGGAAACAATTTATTAGGATCAAGGCAGTTAGGCTACGAGACTTCCTTTCTTGCCTGGGTAGTCACTAGTTGAACAGGCAGCCTTGGCTCATAAATCTAGTTTTATTTCCCCATCTATTCACCTGGAACTAAGTGATTTTTTTGAAGGCAAAGGGAAGAACACATTTCCTTATGTAAGCACTCTTCCTCTGGTTGGTAATCACCGTTGTTTCTTAGACAAGCTGGCGAGCAGGCTGAAGTAAGGAGCCATTTCCAGTCTGTGCATCACACTTGTATTTTCAGAGTTTACAGAAAAATACTGCAACCAATTTGGGATTTCCCTGTAATGATCCACTTCCTCGAAATAAATCAGAACGGATTCAAATGCGCCTTTCCGAGACAAAAGGGCTTTCTGCAAATATCTCTTTCCCTATGCCCTTCAGAAACTACCTTGTCTTTCTTTCGGGCCCCCATCCCCCGCTCCCACCCTCCCTCAAGCCCCCCACCCCGCCTTCCCCTCCTTCTTAAGAAGACTTTCCCAGGTCCCTCTTGGCTGTGGTTGAACGGCGCTGGCTCCTGTCCATGCCGCAACAAAGACCTGGCATTCCAGCTGTCTGAGTCTAATCTCCAGTGTCAGCTCTCGTTAATGTGTGCGCGTGAAATCAGAGGGGGCAGAGCTGCACGGAATATTAAAACCATGATCAGAATTCCACTGAAATGCTGAGAGTCTGCAAGCACCATTAGAGGAGGCTGTCAAATCAAGGCCTCGCATTAAATAAAAGAAAAGATTTCTATCAGAGGAAAGTACAATCAGTGAATCGCTGAGCTAAATTAGCATTTTTTCAATTGGAGATCGAAGTTGA
This sequence comes from Neotragus moschatus, assembly GCA_006410615.1. NCBI lineage: Eukaryota > Metazoa > Chordata > Mammalia > Artiodactyla > Bovidae > Neotragus > Neotragus moschatus. The sequence goes on from SJYA01002186.1 coordinate 2,332,606, forward strand.
TTTATTGTTCTACACGACATTAATGTAACTATGTGCTTGACCTGCTAAGGCAGCTAATTTTTCATTTAAATGGTTTCTTTCCTTCCCGGTGCAAAGGCTGCAATCATATTTCAACTTTGCAGAGTGATCAGAAAAGTCGTGGAATGCGGCAGAAATGTCTTAGGGCAGCCTCCCCTCCCCTCCCCTCCCCTTCCTCTCCTTTTTTCCAACTCCAGCGCCTTCCTCCTTCCCTTCCCTTCCCCCTCCTAACCTCATGGCTGGTGGTCAAGGTCACAGAGGAAGAGTAATCTCAAAGCCACCAACTTCAAAGCTGCCATCAAAGAAGCCCCCACGTAGCCACTGAATTAAAAGGGAATGGGGGAGGGGCTCTGGGCCTTGGCGTTCATCTCTGCAAGAAAGGGCCCCTTAACTGCCCCATTGGTACAACCCAACCTGGGGCGCCCTCTGTCCACTTCTCCCCTGCAGCCTCTCAATACGGGTCTCTTCTCAACCTCCCCAGCCCCCCTCCCCACACACACATCGCCTGAAGATAATATACATTTCCAATTAGCAGAGCACATTGTAGTCATGTTCTCTTTTACGGCCCTAACTATCTTCCTTTTGCTAAAAAGCTGGGCTGTCATTAATGAAATCCTGCAGTTCTGTTAATCCGCGATACAATGCTCCTTTTCTCTCTCAGGCTCTCCCGAACATAAAAACTACAGTTACTTCAGCTCCCCTCTTCTGTTTAGATTCCTTGTCATTTGTCTTTCATTACATACCTGATGTAGCACAGTAGCGGTCGAAGTTCCTGGACATAGAGGGAAAGGACGCAATTATGTTCCTTTCCCAAACCCCTGTTTGCAAAGGCAGCTGGCATTTTCTGGGTTTCCACTCCCCCTTTCTAAAGTGAATTGATTTTAATCTCTGGAAGTTGATGAATATATTTTAGGGTACTTTGGGGGCCCCTAACGTTTAGCTAGCTTGTTAGATTTGAAACTAGCTGGGAGTCCTGGAAGGACTCTGATAAATGAGATTTCAGCATTTCTCTGCATTTCCTCTTATGAATTAATTCATTGTATCCCACAGTGAGAAAAAGGCAGGCCTTGGAGGTAGGTGGTGGAGCTGACATTTGCCGCCCTTTACTGATACAGAGACATTACTTTGCCAACAAATGTCCATCTAGTCAAAGCCATGATTTTTCCAGTTGTCATGTATGGATGTGAGAGTTGGACTATAAAGAAGGCTGAGCGCTGAAAAACTGATGCTTTTGAACTGTGGTGTTGGAGAGGACCCTTGAGAGTCCCTTGGACTGCAAGGAGACCCAACCAGTCCATCCTAAAGGAGATCAGTCCTGACTATTCATTGGAAGGACTGATGCTGAAGCTGAAAGTCCAATACTTTGGCTACCTGATGGGAAGAGCTGACTCACTGGAAAAGACCCTGATGCTGTGCATGATTGAAGGGGGAGGAGAAGGGAGCAGCAGAGGATGAGATGGTTGGGTGGCTTCACCGACTCAATGGACATGAGTTTGAGTAAGCTCCGGGAGTTGGTGATGGACAGGGAAGCCTGGCATATAGCAGTCCATGGGGTTGCGCAGACACGACTGAGGGACTGAACTGAATGGAACCAATACAGATATTAACTTTTAAGACAAAACAGACACTGGACCAATAACTAGTGTTTATATTTTATCTTTCTTCCTCCTACCACCAAATATCCACCTTATGAAATGACAAATGGAGTAAAGTTCTGTGTTTGTGGGAGGTCTGAGGACACTGTCAGTCCTGTAGTTCTGAAGGACCTTAGGGTACCAGGCGGAGGAACAGCACAGTCACTGCGCAGGGCTTGCTGTGGACATGAGGCAGAGCACAGTCCCCATTCTTCACCCCTCTGGTGTCTGACACAGCTGGAGTCACTCTGAGGGTCAGAGGAGTAGAGGCAACCTCCCCTCCCACTTCCATCACAATTGGGCCTAATTGGCCCCCCTTGGTCAGCAGAGATACTATAGAATGAATGGTCAGTGTTTTGCTCTTTGCTCTGACCCAGTAAGAGGGCTTCTGTACAGGCCAAAGGTGAGGGTCTTGAAAAAGACTGCTTAGGTGACTGCTGGAGACAAGCACTACTGGTTTCTACATACTTGTTGCCATTTTGTCCAAGTTGCTCACCCTTGCTCATCTCATACTCCCTTTTGAAACCCCACCTCTTCGCCATGTGGATTATCACTCAAAATAACTACTGTAAAAACTGAATGTGGATTTCATTCTCCAAAGGCAATAAGAGTGTGTGGTCACTAAGTACAGAAAAAGCATCGCACCGGTCATTTGCATCTGTCCTGCCTGGTTTGTCCCCACAGTGGTTCTGTAGTGAGAGCCAGTGTCATTGACCAGGGATCCCCCCATCGCCTGACAACACACATTCATTAGCCATGAGGTGGCCTCACTGCTCATGGCTCTCTTATTTCCCATCTGCAGGGCAATCCCATGACATAGCCAGCCTCCTGAAGGACCCAGAGGCAAAGCTCAATGACTTCCTGCTCTATGTACTTCCATGGTCACTTGCTCCTTTCCTTTACACGATAATTTCTTTCTGAACAGAGGTTTTATTTATGGAACTAAGGACTGTCAGATAATTTGGGTCCCTTCTGGTTCACTAGTGCACAAAACAGAACCCCAGTCCCTGGAAGAGATAATGCAGACACTTTGTCAGTCAACCCACATGATTTGCAATACCTTGGGAGCCCAGCAAGCAACATGCACCTCGAAGACTAGGAGGAACCAGGAACGTGAAAGGAGAACCAATTTGGTAGCAGAGGCAGACTCTGTGGAATGTAGCCAGATTACTCAAGACACTGTGGTCAAAGAGCCTGGTTTTAGCAATTCTTAGCACCAGAGATACAACCTAGTGAGCATTTAGAAGGAGGACAGAGTGGAGGGTGAGGTTATGAGATCTACCCATTCCCCACAAAAGTTTGGCAGACCTTATCTGTCCCAGAGAGAAGAATATTGTGATGAGTACAGCAACAGCAGAGGCCTGCCATCCACTGGGTTCTGGGGGACAAGACCTAGTCTTTAAGGAAAACAAAACTGTTAGAATAGATGTGTGGAAAGACTAAGAAACACACTAAGGGCAGCAGAAACAGCCTGAGAAACAGTCCTCATTTGCTTCTTCATCTTAGAAAAGGCATCCTACTAGTTCTACCACATATGGTGGGATTAAATTGTGAGAATTAAATACTTTGAGATTACATCCACATCTGTGTGTGTGTGTGTGTGTGTGTGTGTGCATGCGAGCATGTTAGATTACACCTGCACAGTGAAAGCCACAATGGTATTTGACACCATCAAAATACTCAGGGCTCATCCCAGGTGTATCATTTAGTTTTTAAAACAAAAGAATGAAACATTTATTAAGTCAGTCACAGAGGATGCTAGATTCTTCCATGTGTTATTTACTGAATTTATTCTCACAACACCCTTTCAGTCATCACAGCAACCCTGCGAGGGGTGTGTGTGAATCTCTCCTTTCAAAGTTAAGGAAATGGAAGACTGGGGAGACTGAGTGGCTTTTTCCAGGAAAGACACCCGATCATGATAAAACTATTGAAACTCAAAGCTATAGGATCTAACTCTGAATGATTCACTCTTAAAAATACTAGGAGGATTTGAATCATCTATTTTCAACAGTGGCTTCTTGTGAGCCTCAAAGCATTCAGAACATAAATATGATAGAAAGAACCCTCAATAATGTAATATCACAGTACATCCCAGATAAGAATTATTTTATTTGGAGGATAATAACTACTACCTAACATCTCTTGAATAGATGTCTGAAGTGCCAGGCAGTGTTCCACATATGTAATTGCAGGTATTAATACACTTAATCCTCACACCAACCCTGTGAAATATGCTCTGTTATCATCCCCATTTTAAAGATGAGGAAACCTAGGCACAGACATATCAAATAACTTCCCCAAAGTAAAGCCAACCTAATCTGGACTTCAAATTCCACACTCCTTGTCACCAGGCTCTCCTGCCCTAGAGGAGAATGTAACATAATTCCTTGTCATTATTCTAGCTCATTAAAGAGTTCTTGAGAAAGGCACATTGGAGCCCTGAAGCTATGGTTTGAGTCAAAAGAGATTTTCAGTGCAAAAGTTACAAACTTAATTATAAAGCTCCCTTTTATGAGGTTTAGGCCACTAATAGACTTTTTCCTCCGGTTAGAATTTTCCCTGAATTAGGGAAGATCTGGTCCTACAAGTTTGGGAGAAGTAGTGGGGGAAAATAAAGACAGGAGAGATAAGGTGATAGTCAACATTTGGATCAAAAACCTACTGTGGAACTTCATGCTGTTGGAGCCCTGGTGAAAGGGTGATTCATTCTCGCCGTGAGAAGTCCTGGTGAGGAAATGAAAGCAAGTGCTGCTTGATGACTGGCCTTTTAGGAACGGGAGGCATTACCGTAGGGAGAGAGCAGCGTGAACTCTGTCCCAGGCTGAGCCATACAGGAGCACAAGCAGAGAAATTATGAGCTCCTAAAAGACCGGCTATCCAGAGGGCTCATGTCTGTGTCCTTCCTTGTGCCTCCTCTAGTGCCTGGCTCTGCTTGGATCCCAGTAGGTGCACAATAAATGCTGAGTGAACTGGATGGCGTGTGTTTTCATGCGTACGTGAATGAATGAAATCACAGTGCAGGCCATGTCCAGCTCATAGCAAGCCATCCCATATGGCTGAAGTTGGTCTCCCAGAGCATTTTTATGGATCCCAGAGAGTAGTTTCAACAGTGAGCAGATCCGGTTGCTAGGGGCCTGGGTCGCCCGTCTCTCGCCATGCCGCAGCATCATTGCGACGTGTGAGAGAGTTGTTTGGAGCAGGGGAAGCATATTTTTGTTTGCATTTGCTTAGCACATTGCTGTTGCACATTTTGCTATGAGACGTAAAGTCATCTGTGTGTGCCGGTTGTGCGGTGAGAGGAGTCAAAACAAGCTTCAGGCGGGGTGTCAGCCACATGGCCCGGGCAGATTGTCATCCTCTTTGCCCGTGGTTGCCGCCACCTTCTCTCCCTGTTTTTCTGACTCTTTCTCGTTCCTGAATCCCCACACCTGCGTATACAGCACACCTTAAGTTCCAAGGGTCTAATTTCTCATTGGCTTAATTATATGTCAGCGTCTATACAGACTGAAGATCCAAATCCACCAGGGTGGTAGTGCCTCCAGCATTCATCCCTGTGGATGAACAACTTTTCATAAGTCTTGACAACAAGTAAGTGTGTGAAGAACCCTCAGGAAACCATCCTACCTTGCATCATTCCATCTCCTAAAAAATAAATTTAGCAGTGTGCACAAGCCAAAGCATCATATTTTATCTCTTTTTATCATCTAGGAATACTCCCTTCTCTCAGTTCCATCTCTACCCTTAGTTACAGATGGGACAATCACATCCAGGGTCAACATCAATATCATTCATGTCCTGAAGAACACAGGCTCGTGTTACTGATAGAGATAACTGTGATACACAGGGAATGAGTTATTAATTTGGAGTTAAGGAGACTTCATTTTGAGTATCCAGTTTGTGAAATTTCGGGTCAATCAAATTAAGTTTTTCCAAACTTATAGGTAATATAAGAATGATAATAACATCACAGGGTTGAAGTAAAGACCATTCATACTCACTCATTTATTCAAAGAAGCTTTAGTTAGTGCTCATTCTGTGCCAGATGTGACACCAAGCTTGAGATGGAGCAGATGGCAAAGCTGACTTAGTTCCTGTCCTTAAAGCCTACAGGAAAAACAGATCACCACAGGTGTGATGATGGCTAGGAAAGAGAAGTACAGGTGCTTGGAGGGGTGCATTAGCCAAGAGGAAAAAGAGCATGAAAAGGTTTTGTGCCACCCAAAGCATGATGCATTCAGGGAAATGAGGGAAAAAAAAAAAAAAACCATGGATGGATGAAGAATCATAAATGATGCACGTGAGGGAGCTCAGTAAACAGGTACTCCATGGATATGAAGGGATTTCATGCTAATAGAGACTATCTTTTGGAAAGAATCATCTTGAATGAAGTTCCTAGTAGATTGACAAAGGAGATGTTTAGAGACAAGATGGAGTACTTCCAGTTCTCAAGTCTCATCTTGTAGACAAACATCTACAGAATGTAGACCCACAGCAGAATGTAGAACAGGAGCACCTGGCCCACATGCACTTCTCTCCTGCCACACTGAGGTCCTGCCATCCAGCACTCATACTTGTCCATTCATTTTGCCTTTGTTTTAAAACACCAAACCTGATGAGAATAGATTTGCTCACATACCATGTACAAGGACACATCAAAAAATCACACACTAGTAAGTGGTTCAGAAGTCCCCCCCTTAGTCCAGGACTCTCACAACCTTTGGAAGATGCTCATTGTAGGCTTTGACCATTCATGACTGGTTAATCCATCTACATGTTAGGAAGCTACTTTCTGCTTCCAGAGAATCAGAGATCTTTGGAAAAGATCGAGGGTCTTCTAGGACCCCTCCTACCCAGTTCAGGTGTCTCTTCTGCAACAGCCCTAACAGGTAGTCAGTCAGTCTCTGCATGGACACTTCCAATGACTGGAGCACTAAGTGTCTTGCAAACCACCCGCTTCATGGTTGAGCCAGTTCATACTGGCTGCTCTGTGCCTTGGTCTTAGCTCTTCCTCTGCTAGCCCAGAGATAACTCTGTTCCTTCATTCGGCATAGATTTATTGAGTGTGTTCCTGGCTCCCTATTATGCAGCACGATTCCATACAAAGACATTTAGAACAAGGTTTCCTCCTCAAAAGGTCCACCATCTAATTGACTTGGTCCACTCCCTGTGTTACTTTGCCTGGACTGCCACAATAAAGTACCACCATTGGGAGGCTTAAACAACAGAAATCTATTTTTTCTCAGAATTTTTGGAACTAGAAGTCTGAAATGAAGATGTAGCAGGGTTGCTTCTCCTGAGGTTTCTTCCATTGGCTTGGATATATCATCTTCCTTTTCTGTGTTTTCGTCTGGTCTTTCTTCTCTTCGTGTAACTCTGTGTCCTCATCTCCTATTCTTATGAGGACACCAGTCCTGTTGGATTAGGGAGCACCCTAGTGATCTCATTTTAACGTAACTACTACTTTACAGACCCTATATGCAAATAGGTTCATCTGTACCATTTTTCTAGATTCCACGTATATGTGTCCATGTACAATGTTTGTTGCTCTCTTCCTGACTTACTCCACTCTGTATAACAGACTCTGGTCTCACCCATAATCTCTGCAGATGACTCAGTTTGATCCTTCTTATGGCTAAGTAGTATTCCAATGTGTATTCCAAGATGTGTACCACATTCTTCTTTATCCATTCATCTGTCAATGAACATTCAGGTTGCACGTCCTGGCTATTGTAAATAGTGCTGCAGTGAACATTGAGGTGCATGTGTCTATTTAAATTATGGTTTTCTCAGGATATATGCCAGTAGTAGGTTGCAAACACAGAGAATGGATGAGTGGACATGTGGGGCAGGTGGGGTGGGATGAACTGGGAGATTGGGATTGATACACCACCATGTGTAAAGTAGATAGCTAGTGGGAACATGCTGTATAGTACAGGGAGCTCAGCTCAGTGCTCTGAGATGACTTAGATGGGTGGGATGGAGGTTCAAGAAGGAAAGGATATATGTATACATGTAGCTGATTCACATTGTTGTACAGCAGAAACCAACACAACATTGCAAAGCAACTATACCACACACACACAGAAAAGACCCTATCTGCAAAAACAATCCCATTCTGAGGCTATGGGAGTTAGATCTTCACGTGAATTTGGAAAGGAACACACAATTCGACCCATAACACTCCCCTTTGCTCATGTAACTCTAGATACATGTCGTTTTCTGTGCTCAATACAAGAATACTGGAGTGGGTTACCATTTCCTACTCCAGGAGGTCTTCCCAACCCAGAAATTGAACCTGCATCTCCTGTATTTCCTGTACTGGCAGGTGTATTCTTTACCACTGAGCCATCTGGAAGGCATATCCTTTAGCTAAGCTGCTGCTTCTTGAGGGTTGACATTCTCAGTTTCTTTGACTTTTTATTCCACTATATGGTCACCAAACCTATCAGTGTTTGTTATTTTCCCATAGAGACGCTTTCATTTATTATTGTATCCACTAAAATGTCAGGTCCAAAAGGACACAGACAACCTGGATTGTTGTCTCCCTATACCTGGTGAAACTAACTATCGGCATAGTATTTGATGAGTTATATATTTTGGTAACTGTCTTATACAATAACTCTTAGTGACTTTGAAAACAACCAGAATTCTTGGACATTGTAAACTATTGTTTGTTATAGAAACTTTTGTTTTTAGCAATTGTTTGTTTGAGGCAAAGTGTGAAATTTTGTGTTTATGAATGGGTTGATAAGGATAAGAAAGTGAATAGTCGGAAGGCAGACAACTAGAAATAATACGTCCAGCTTGCCAGCCTTCTATTAATCAAAGCCTTTGAAGACATGGTATAATCAAGCAAGAGCCTAGCTCATTACATTGTCATTGTATGTGCGTGCTCAGTCACTCTGGAGAGGGTGATGGCACCCCACTCCAGTACTCTTGCCTGGAAAATCCCAAGGACAGAGGAGCCTGGTGGGCTGCAGTCCATGGGGTCACAAAGAGTTGGACACGACTGAGCAACATCACTTTCACTTTTCACTTGCATGCATTGGAGAAGGAAATGGCACCCACGCCAGTGTTCTTGCCTGGAGAATCCCAGGGACAGGGGAGCCTGGTGGGCTGCCGTCTATGGGGTCGCACAAAGTCGGACACGACTGAATCAACTTAGCAGCAGCAGCTCAGTCACTCAGTTGTGTCCGACTCTTTGCAACCCATCACTGTAGCCTGCTAGGCTTCTCTGTCCATAGACTTTTCCAGGCAAGAATACTAGAATAGATTGCCATTTCCTGGTCAGGGAATCTTCCCGACCCAGGGATTGAACCCATGGCTCCTGTGTCTCCTGCATTGGCAGGCAGATTGGGCCCATGTTACTCCATGTTTCCTTGGAACCAATTGTCAAGTATCTTAATATTTAAATTCATATCTCTGTGGCAGTGTTTCCCAAAAATGTGTGTCAAGGAACACCTGATCCTTTGGAATTTTCCAGTTAAGAATGATCAAAAAAATAGTTCAAAGCAGTATGACTATCCCTTCTTGAAAATGACTAAGCTGAATTTTGTCACATAAAAAGCTATTAGGTATTCTAGGGTGAAGAAACATGTTTAACTTTTTATAACACAGTGCCTCTTAAACTTATTTGACATGGAGCATTTGGTGGATGAGTGGTAAAGAATCTGCCTGCAGTGCAAGAGACACGGGTTTGATTGCTGGCTTGGGAAGATCCCTGGAGAAGGAAGTGGCAACCCACTCCAGTATTCTTGCCTGGGAAATCTCATGGACAGAGGAGCCTGGCAGACTACAGTCAATGGGGTTGCAAAGAGTCAGACACAACTTAGCCACCAAACAACATCCACAGAACTAGTTTCTGTGCAATGTACTGTTTGTTTGTTTTCAAATGTTTTATTTATTTATATGGCTGCATCAGGCCTTAGTTGCAGCACATAGGACATTCAGTCTTTGTTGCGGCATGCAAGGTGTTTAATTGTGGAATGCAAACTGTTAGTTGTGGCATATGGGATCTAGTTCCCTGACCAGGGATCGAACCCGGGTCCCCTCCACTGGGAGTGTGGAGTCCCAGCCACTGGACCAGCAGGGAAGTCCCTGTGCCATGTACTTTGGGAAACACTAGTCTCTAAGCTGAGCTAAGTTTTACCAATAGAGTTTTTTTCTTTTTTTCATTGATTTCACTTAGCCTCCTTATAGCCAAGCAAATGCCAAAACATTCCTTTAACAGTTCTCCCTTTGTCCTCTGGGCCTATCTTTTTTAACTTTATTTTTTCTTTTCTTTTCTTTTTCCTTTTTTCTCCATTTTGCACATATATAGCAGTCCCACTAGTTTCCTTAGCAACACGCAAGTAGCAGATCATTACAGGCTAACGGAACTCATCATCAGGCTGCATACTCCATGTGGGGTCTTGAGCAAGGCAAGGCAAGAGGTTGTGATTAAGGTTTAGAGGATGATCAGATAGCTGGGGGCAACTAGAGTTGGCATTCAGTCATAATAGAAGGGATGGCCAAATTGCCAGAGCTGGAGGTCAATGAGGAAGGAAAGCAGAGAGGAAATTCCAGGAAATTTTTACTCTGCACTGGACACTGTACTATGTTCTGGCCATTACAAACAAAGAATCCATATTTCCGTAGAGTTTGTTGGCCAGTGGGAGAGATAAATAGGTAAACAGATATAAGTCAGGGTCATATAAATATTATATAAAGGTGGGTTTAAGATGTTATTGGAGCAAAGGAGAAAAAATATGAACTCTGTTCAGAGAGTCTCACTCTTGCCTCCATTTTCAGCCTTAAATATACAAGGACATTGACAGTGTCAGTGATTGAGACTCCATCAAAATGGGTAAGGGACTCATGTAATTGGATATCTCCAGCACACTCAGCATCCCATCTGAAAACTTTGTGTCTGAGTCAGGGAGAGTCAAGAAACACAGAGTCAAGGAACCAGCAAAGATAATGTCATAAAGCCCCTAAAAACAAAGACTTCCTGGTTTGATGACTCTGAATAGCGATTCTGCTTAATTAACTGCCAGTTTCCAGTACTTGGCACTTGAGTGACCCTTTTCAGTTCACAGACTGCATTTACACATCTTAATCTCAACAATCCTGCAAGATTGTTCAGACTGTCCCAATTTATAGATGTGGGGAAAGCAGTTCAATGATTCCAAGTCATACATAGAACATCCCATGGTAAGTGGAAGGAAAGAAAAATGAACTCTCCCCACTTGTTCAGACATCAAATCCATTTTTTTTTCCCGAAATTGAGGAAATGTCTGAGAGTGTAAGAGAAATAACAGAGGAAACACTTGTTTAATAATAATATTCCCAAAAGTATATGATAAGAGGGGGGCTGGCCAAAGAACACGGAGTGGAGACAGTCCCTAACCTGGATAATAAAGGAAGAGCTTCATGAGAACTTGTCCTTTCCAAAGTTCAAAGTAATCTAAGGACAGACATGTTCCAGTAATAGTCCCCAAGTAAGGCGCAACCCTACTTTTATTTAGACAAGTGAATTGTCCAAAGGTATTTTCTAAGCTGGAGATAAAGCTCCATCTGCCCGATGCATCAGCTCAGGTACAGTCAGGGCAATAGCTCCTACTCATCTGCTGTGACTCACCAGGTAGATGTCCTCGCCCACCCAGAGCTGAGTGATCAATGGAAGATAAGACATTTCTTCAAAACAAGTTATCCTTCATACCACGCTACTTAAAAAAATTTTTTTAAAAATCTTTATTGGCGTATGGTTGCTTTACAATGTTGTGTTCATTTCTACTGTACAGCAAAGTGAATCAGCTGTGTGTATGCCTCTATCCCCTCCTTTTTAAATTTCCTTCCCACTTAGGTCACACAGAGCACTGCGTGGAGTTCTCGTACTATACTCATTAATTACCTACTTTATGCATAGTATCAATCGTGTTTTTATGTCAGTCCCAATCTCCCAATTCATCTCATCACTCACCCTTTCCCCTCTGGTATCCGTATATCTACATCTCTACATCTGTGTCTCTCTTCTGCTTTGTAAATAATATCGTCTATGCCAGTTTTTTCAGATTCCATGTGGTAGCAAAGAGAAACCAGGATGTGAGTGTCTATGGCTGGCATCTCAGGTTCCATCAATTCTTTTTACCTTTTCATTGAAAAAGATGTAAAAAGAAGGCATGCAATGGAGAGGAGTTAACGTAACCTTTCACAGCTTCTTGCCTAGCCCATCTTCCTCCTCCCTCTCACATTCTCTGTGTTCTTGGCATAATTCTTTCCCAACAGCTCCCTTGAGCACCTTTCTGCTCATTATTTTATTCTACCTGCCTAGATAAATCTCCAGATGATTCACTCCCTCTAAAACCCACCTACTCTAACATTGTCAGGGGATTCCTACAAAGAGCAATCAAACATTTGCCTGGAGGACTAGTGGACTAGATTTCTTCTGTTTTAATTTATAACGTGAAATAAGGAGCTTAATCTACACCAGGCTCCTGGGAACCCCACTTAGTAGACTGCGCATCAGGGAACTTTCCACAGATTGCTTTGGAAGATGTCTTCCATGCTATTGGAATATTCTCTGACCAACTAACTGATTGCTGATGTCTGTTTCATGCCTCAGTGACTTCTTGTTCTTGACCTGGGTTCATTCTCTCATTCAGCTTATTGAATACTTTTTATGAGACAGGTTATTATCAAAAGGCTATTTGTTCTTTCATCAGAGGACAGGAAAGGAAGGGCATGCCGTATATAATTCATCTATTTTTCTTAGTCCTCGATATTTGTGAGCAATCGTTCAGAGAAGTCCATAGGAGGGCCATCACATAGTGATGTGGCCAGAACACCCTGCAAGAAAAAAGATGAAAGAAAATAATCTTCTCCTTCTTAAATATAGTCCAGTCTTCAAAATTCACTGATAACAGGAACTGATGCTTTCTGTCGATAGCTATTGGAGATACAAACAGAATGAATGTAGTCCTCAGAAAGACAAGATAATCCTATAAAGCGGTACTTCTTCTACTTGAACAGCATTTAGATGTCTTTTTGGAGGAAAACAACTGTCATGTAGCCCCAGGTTGACTCCAGTTCATTTTATTTTAATGTTTCTTAGATATATATAACCATTAAACTAAGCATAAATTCCTCATGCATATTAACCCTTAAGCAATTCAGTCAAAATCAATTTGCAAATAAAACTAAACTAATCCTAGAGTCATTAGCATTAGTTCAGTATGACATGTGACAACTTGGTAAAATTAATTTTTGCTCAGAATGTGACTGCGATTCCAAGTGCCATGGTGTATATACTCGCTTTCAAGTGTGGTCTGCCTCTGCAGTTGCCGGTTATGCAATGACCCCATCCCTACAGTATTTCTCTCTGAAAATGAAAATCCTGAGAAGCCACCACTTCTTTAGGATACACTGAAGTCCTCTGGTTTTCACTACAGTGCAAGTGAATTCTCCCTCACCCCCTTCTCATTAGTGAAACATACCACTTGGGTCCAACACAAATGCAATTGGAGCTCTGGAATCACGTAGCAGCCGTCAATTCTGAGGTCTTTCAGATGTCCCAGAATATGTCCGCGTGTGCTTTTTAGACCATCAAACTGAAAATATGACTTAGCAAATTTCTCATTCAGTACCATATGTAAAATAGAGAGCTAGTGGGAAGCTGCTGCATAGCACAGGGAGCTCAGCTCAGTGCTCTGTGATGACTTGGAGGGGCGGGATGGAGGGAGGGAGGTCCAAGAGGGAGAGGATATATGTGTACATAGAGCTGACTCACTACATTGTACAGCAGAAACTAACATGATGTTGTAAAACAATTATCCTCCAATAAAAAAAACTTTTTTTAATGTTTTCTGATGTTCTAAGAATATGCCTCTAGCCTCCCCCAGAGATTCCACATATTCCTGCTTGACAAATATGGCCAGAGAACTATCTGAATTTCTTTTGTCAGAGCCTGTAATGACAGAGGTCCTGTACCACGGTCCAGAAAGAGTTGGCCCTGCTTCCATCGCAGAGATGGAGGTCAGGAGGGATGAGGAAAAAGGCGTGGCTGTTCAGACTGAGCCATCTCCAGAATCTCCCAGATGGAAATCAGGCAGAAACTCAACTCATTTAGAATATTTTGCACTTGCCACAAATGGCTGAGAGACTATTATGATCTAACCCTGTGTAGGATGCTTTTATGGGATGTTATAAAAGAGAAAATACATACACACTGGCTAACAAGAGAGGCGGGATGACATAATGGCCTATTTCATCTGCAATTTCAGTGATTATATAAATGATGAATAAAATCCAACTACAAGTGCTTTTTTATTATCTCCTCGATGGGGTAAGATCTGAAAGCTTGACCCCTGGAAAGTAATAGCCTCTTTCAGTTGTTCCAGAGCTGGAATAAGGCCGGGGATCTGGACTTTGACCTGATGCTCTTAAACAGAATGTGGCTTATCACTCCCCTGAGGGACAGAGAGAGTTTTACAATGAGATCATCTTACACTGGAGGAGTTGTATAGATGACTCTTAAAAGTCGATGTAATCTACCCCAAAATGGCTTCTACAGGGGGTGGCTGAGATACCAGATTGGCAGTGCTGAAATGTTCACCCGAGGTCCCCTACCTTGCCTAGGATAGAGAAGAGTGGAAGTCAAGCTGCTGTGTCCTGGAAGCAGGGGGTTCTGTCTTTGTCTTGAGGTCACTAGATAGAACAAGACATGAATCATTCTCCCTGAAAGTGTTTGAGCCTCCGATCAAGTCTCTTGTTCAGTCATGTCTGACTTTTTGCGACCCCATGGACTGCAACACACCACGCTTCCCTGTCCTTCACCATCTCCCAGTTTGCTTAAACTCATGTCCATTGAGTCAGTGATGCCATCCAACCATCTCCTCCTCTGTCATCCCCATCCCCTTCTTCTCCTGCCTTCAGTCTTTCCCATCATCAGGATCTTTTCCAAGGAGTCAGTTTTTCACATCAGTTGGCCAAAGAATTGGAGCTTCAGCATCAGTCCTTCCAATGAATATTCAGGGTTGCTTTCCTTTAAGATTGACTGGTTTGATATCCTTGCAGTCCAAAGGACTCTCAAGAGTCTTCTTCAACACCACAATTCAAAAATATCAATCCTTTGGCACTCAGGCTGCTTTATGGTCCAACTCTCACATCCATGCATGACTACTGGAAAAACCATAGCTTTGACTATGTAGACCTTTGTTGGCAAAGTAACGTCTCTGCTTTTTAATATGCTGCCTAGGTTTGATCAAGTCCTAAATGCCAATTACTGGGCAAACTACCTACATCACATTAGATGTCCTCTAGCCAGGGTGTCCAGAATCTGGGTTCTTTCCAATAGAATGGAATCTCTGGAGTAATACCCTTGCTGGTATACCATCCCTGAGGGAAGTTATTTTGTCATCTGTGGCTCAGCTTGATTGTATGTTATGTCAGGCATTTGTAGTTGAAACCAGAATCACTTTGGATGCTACCTGATTGAACCAAGATTTCTCTCAGTAACTTCTGCCTATCTCAAAACTCATGAATCATCCAGGTAACTTGGGGCTTTATCCCCTGTCAATGGATTGTGCTAATGTGCACGGATAGGAGAAGGCAGATTAAAGCAACCTTTCGAGGTAGAAGTAGGCAGTTGAGAAAAAGTGTTTGGAGATCTCTCACACCTCTGATGGTGATACACAGCATCCATTAGTGAGACACCTAATCATCTGTAGCTGTCAAATCCAAACTGCCTTCTTTTAAGAGCCAATTTGTTTTCTTGCCAGATCAATGCTCTTATCTGTAATTGTGTGGACCACCAGCAATAGCCCATAACCAGTTAACATGCAATTCAATTTTGGAAGAAAAGAAATGTCTTAATTCAAACATTTATTGTACAAGTGTGAAATGCCCTTAGTGAAATTAATGGTGGCTGAGTAACTATAACTTATAAATCAGTTTGCCTGAGTAGAGCAAAGCGATAGAAGGAAATAATATAGACTTGGGAACGGATGCACACGACATTGCTCAGTCTTTTGATTTTTAACTCTGGGTCCGCTGCCATTACTATATTCTGTTGATAATGGTGGTCAGCATGCCTAGATCTTATCTAGCATAACAGCTGGAACAGCAGTCCAAGTTTCTAGTGCTCCCACCGACCGTAACGTCTCAACAGAAAGACGCTCTGCTGCCTACGCATTGCTCCCTCCTCTACTCTAGTCTTGGTCCCCAAACAGGTGGCTTCAGATGTCCGTTAATCCTATCATGAGACCCCATCCTCCACTTTTCATTTGAAATGGAGGCAAAGGAAGATTTCAATCTTCTGAGACACTCTTGTGTTGTACAGAGGCTGTGCTCTGATTCACAATTTTTTAAATAGCCAAATCATATCTCTGTACCATGCTGCAATACTCCAATACTCTGTACCATGTCCTAATACATTTTCTTATGAAGCATAACATCACTGAAAGTGCTCTAAGCAAGTAGAATTTTCAGTTGAAAATAGAGAATAACAAGCTGTTCACTAAGACTGTACCATCCTCTTTTCCCTTGCCACATAGCCGGACCATACCCACTCTTTCCTTTTCTGTTTGATGTGGCCATGTTACTGAGTTCAAGCCAGTGGAATCTGAACCTAAGTGAACCTTAGTGAAGATGGGCTTGGATGCTTGGTCCTAAGAAATCTTTCACATACCATTCTTCTTGTTCTTTCCTCTTCTAGTAACTTGACACAGATTAATAATGACAGTTTTGGAAGCCAAAGTGTTGATGATGGAATAGTAGATGGAAGACATACGAGTCCTGGAATCACCATTAGGGAGAGAGTTGGGCATCAATTAGGAACACCTATTTTACTCGTTATCTGAAAGCAAAGTAAACTCCTTCGGTGTTTGAACCTTTATGTAATTTGGGGTTTACTTGTTACAGCAGCAAGCATAAATGTCAATGATACAGTGTGTTCTACTGAATATAATGAGAAAGGAAGGTGATATTTCAAGATTCCTAAGAGTTTTAGGATATTTTTCTCCCAAAATGAGTGTTTTTAAAGAACAATAATACCTTCCTTAGGTTTAAGATTCAAGTTCCTTGTCTGAGCAAAAAAAAAAAAAAAAAAAAAAAAAGAATTTTGGACTAAATCTTCCTGAATCTGTATTGTTTTACTTTTTTTTTTTTTTACTCACATAATCTTCCTTTTTTTTTTATTTTGAGAAAGGAAATGCAAAGCATAGGGCCATACAATGAAAAATCTTTTTCCAAGTAGTGTGGAGAAGTAAGGAGGCCAAGTCAATGTAGAAACAAAGAAATACAAGATCTATTAGAATTAAACCAGCTAGTTACACCTGGCTTTACCATTGCTTTGGGGCTTTGTATTGCTGCAAAGAAGTACGAAACAAAATGGTTTATTATGAAGAGGGAAGGGTAGAGGGAAATCTGAGGAAGGAGGGGAGGAGGGCAGATACAGTGTTGAAACTCAAGTAGGAAACAAAGTGACATTTAGCTTGGGTTCCATGACTTTCTACCCAGTCAATGCTGATAGATTGTGACCCCACCTGTTAACGAACAGAGCTGTTGTTTGCTTCCTGCTTACTCAACTCTTGCTCCTCTAACAGCAAATGAATCTCACATGTACACAGACACATACTCCCACACAAGCACACTTCCAGACAGTGGGTCATAATTTCCTTCAGTATTAATGCCAAGAATCGCCACACTGTTAAAGTCTGTCTTCCAAATAAACTTAACCTTCATGTGTAAGTGATTTGACATTACATCTTTCCCTATTAATGAAAAAAAATTTTTTTCTACAGTCACTCAGCTTCCAAACTAATCCCAGGTATAAAATGTAAATTATATTAAATGTTTAAACTATTCCAGACACACCTTAATCCGATAATCCTTTCTTAACTCTGGAAGGGTCTTAAAAGATGGACTGCCATTGATCAACCCAAGAGAGCTGAGACCCACAATTTAATAATATGCTGTTTTCATGAGTGGCTCCCCTGGTTGGCATGATAGCACAAAGCACTGTGGAATGCCAAACACCCAATTCTTTGGATTAAAAGCACAGTAATTCTGTGAAGTTTTTTGTTCTGAGTTGAGAGAATGGTTGTGTAGTGACTCACACTTCTTCAGATTTATCAGAGTAACATTATGTCAAGTATTTCATAAAATAATCTTTCTTTCCCTCTGTCCCTTCCTCTCTCCCTCTCCATCTCTCTCTCTTCCCCTCTCCCTCTGTCTCTCTCCTTCCATCTCTCCCTCCCTTTCTCCACCTCTCTCAAAGGTGATTTGTGAATCTTCCTTCAAACTTAGCTAAACTTTAGCTTTAATCTCTAACATTAAAAAGATTAAAAAAGCAAAACAAAACAAAAACCTGAGCCTTATGGAGAAATCTGGTCCATAGCTAAAAGGATTTCAGTAACAAGAAAGGTCCTCTGACGTCAACACCGATCAGATTCCAACCACCGTTCTAGGCATCGGAAGTGGAGAAAGAAGTAGTGGGACTTGCCCATGCCTTCTCTCTCAGGTTTCACTGCTTTTTACTCAGCATTGACATAAGCTTAAGAAGGACTGCAGCCCCCAGCAGCTCTGAGTTTGACTGTTACTGGCCCACGAGCATTCTCTCTTGAGCTGTTTAATCAGACACAGAAGAATAAGTCTCTGACCTCCAAGAGGAAGGCTCCAAGGCTATATTCTAGACTCAGGGAGTAGAATTGAGTATGAACATCACTTAGGACACATGATTCACATTTCTTCCCATTTGCCTATTTGTTTAGTCCCTTGTTTCATTCCACAAAGTATTGAATCAGATACTGGGGTAGAGAAACTTTATCAATGTAAATTTATGAAATAAAATCAGAAGTCAGAGTGAAAAGAAAAGGCAGTACAAATACGCTAGCCATAAAGTATGTGCCATGGCAGACAGAATCCTTTTTGATCCTGGCCAAAAAAACTATTATCAGGAATGTTCTTCAAGCTTTTGGTCTCATTGACGTTTTTAAAATTTAAGAACATGAAGAAAATGTAAAAATTTTTAAATAATTTGTAAACCTCTCACAAAGAGATTTAGAACCATTAATATTTTGGTATGCTTACTCTTAGCTTTTCTCTTTCTCTCCCTCTCTCTATATAAATATAAATTACATTGTGTGCATTCTTCCACATCATTAACCATTTTATGCAAACGTCATTTGTAATGGTCTGAAAAATGTTACCTCATATGGACATATCATAATTATGCCAGACTCCTATTTATGATTAGACATTTTGATTGCTTCTAATAACTTGCTATAATAAACTCATGATGGAGGGCCTTATATATAATCTTTTCAGACATTTCTCATAATTTCCTGAGGATATGTTCTTATGAGTAGAATTACCAGGACCAATGGTAAAAATTTCTGTGTGGTTCTTTATTTTCAAATCACTTTCTAGAACATCAGTAGCCATTTTCATTTTAACAATGATTCATAAGAGCACTTTCTCAACATTCTCTTCAAAATAAATGACTATTTTTAAAAATTTCATTAGTTTGACAGGTGGAAAATAATATTATATTTCTTCTCTTCTAATTTCTAACTTTGCTTCTTATACTCATTAAAGATTTGTTTTCATTTTTAGTGTTAGTTGCTCAGTTGTATCCAACTCTTTACAACCTCATGGACTTTTAGCCTGCTAGGCTCCTCTGTTCATAGGATTTCCCAAGCAAGAATACTGGAGTAGGTTGCCATTCCCTTCTCCAGGGGATCTTTCAGACCCAGGGATCAAACCTGCATCTTCTGCATTGTAGGCGGATTCTTTACTGTCTGAGGAGGATAGCCTATTTATATGTTTGGTACTTGATCAGTTTGGTTTAATTTTTAATATGTTTTTATTGATTTTTAAAAATTTTTATATAAAAATTTCACACACTATAGTTCATTATATTTATATTCATACAATGTTTTAAACAAGTTCTTTTATTCTTTATATTTTCTAAATATTTATAATACAAAGTAGTTGAATATCATATATGTACTTTGAGATCCATCATTTGACCAAGTGCTAAATTATTATAAATTATTCTAATTCTAAAATATTTTGGAAGATATATCAATTTTCTTCTTTTTGAATAATTTTACTTATTTCTGTTTCATATATAAGCATCTTCCCTCTTATAAACTCTTGTCAGTTTTAATGAGCTAGATATTTGTAATTGGTTTAAGATACAGACTTTTTCATATTAAGAAAACATACTGTCTGTTCTACTTCACTATAGTTTTCTTTTTCAATATCGTATACTAAATTTTATCAGATATGATTGATATGTTCATGTAGCCTTTCATACTTTGACTTATTGAGAAACAGCGTTTAAACAGACTTGGATTCTTTGATTCAGGAATTTACTCTTACATGCAAAAAAAAATATTTTTTTAGCCATACTATTTAATTCATTTGTTAGTCTATTTTATTACTTGTTTTTCAGTTAATTAGTTTATTTTAATTGGAGGATAATTACTTTACAATATTGTGGTTTTCACCATAATATTTTCATCAGCCACACGTGCACATGTGTCTCCCATCCTGAACACGTGTCTCCCATCCGCTTTCGCCTCCCTCCGCACCCCAGCACTGGCTTTGAGTGCCCTTCTTCATGCATGGAACTTTCACTGGGCATCTATTTTACATATGGTAATATACATGTTTCAATGTTATCCCCTCATATCGTCCCACCCTCGTCTTCTCCCACATACTCCATCAGGCTGTTCTCTTCATCTGTGTCTCTTTTGCTGCCTTGCGTATAGGATGGTCATTACCGTCTTTCTAAATTCCATATATATGCGTTAATATGCTGTATTGGTGTTTCTCTTTCTGACTTACTTCACCTCATTAGATCTGACTCAAATGCGTTCTTTTTTATGGCTGAGTAATATTCCACTGTATATTTAATTATCAGTGTTCTACTTTGGAGTTTTTATATCCACATTCATAATTTGGAATTCCATAGTATCATTATATGCAATATAGATAAGATTTTTTATATTAGTTTATAGTAAATAAATTAGAAATGTTCATTTATTAAATTTATTTAGGTTATTATTTAATTTATTTAATTATTTAGTAAATGAATTAAATATGTTTAGTATTTTCTCTGTTCTTGAATTTACACTTCCCATTACTTTTAGCATTTTAGAGAACTCGTCAGTAGGAATCTCTGTCCCTAAAACTTTTATTTGATAGCATAATTCCTTAATAATTCTTTGAAATGTTTGCCATATTATTTCATCTGTTCAAACTGTCCATTCTCTTTGCATCAACTTTGATAATTTGTAAGTTCCCTAGATATTTACCACTGTATTGGGTTTTTCAAAGTACTGTGAAGTTTCACATGCATCGTTTTCATTAAAATTATGTTAATATGACATATACTCATATGCAGCATTACATTTTTTTCACTCATTTATTTTAAATGTGTTGCATTTTTTCCTTTACTTCCTGATGAAAATTTCCTCTGCTGAATTTTTCTGATTTCTAATTTACTTACTTCTGTTGTTATCTTTACTGTTTTCTTCCTTCTGCTTTCCTTAGATTGAGTTAAGTTTTCTAGCTACTTGAAAAAATGATCATGCATTTTTCATAACTAAATCACTTTAGGCAATGAATTACTTCTAATTAGAACTTTGGCCATATCCCATAAATTTTGGTAAACAGGTTTTATTGTCATCATTGGACTGCAATTTTAATTTTTATTTCTTCTTTGATATACTCATTCAAGGATGATTTAATGTGCTTTTTAATGTGAACCGTCGTCCCCCTAAGCACACATATAGCACTCCTTGGTCTTTGTTAAAATGACCTGAACTTTTAAAGTATTTTTCAAGAATATTTTCAGTATTCTTGATTTCTGCCCTCAATTTTATAACCAAATATATTGCAAGTTATATCATCAAACCCTGTGTTCTGCTATCTAAAAATGTAAACAGTTGTATTACTTGAACTATTCCTGATCCCATCATATTTTAAAAATTAATAGTTCTTTATAACCTTTGTCTCGGTGCTATTTAGTGCTGTGAGATAAACCATCAGATTGGTAGCACTGAATTAGTCTGTCCAGCAAACAAGTTTGAAGCCATGTCCTACAGAGATTCTAATTGAAAGCAGCAGCGTCTAGTCCATTGGCATCCTATTTACCAATACAGTACAATTTTACCACATTTGACACAATTCCCCTTTCATCAAGTTAACCAGCTTTCCTTCAAAACTCAGAAAAAAATAAACTCAGCTAAAGTTTCTCCTTCTCCATAAAGCCACCCTTAATTTCCAGCTTTCTTGAAAGTCCTCTCAGGACTTCCCAGAGCATTCTACACACATAATTATCCCATCATGTGTCCCGCTGGTTTTGTATGACTGCTTCTCAGCTAAGCATTTTGTGGGTAGTGCCAAGCTCAGTGCCTGAGAATTTATAGTTGGTTGATGAAGGTTTTATTAAATGATTTAAAGTAATAAAAGGGGCATCCCAACTGTGGCACAGTGGTAAGGAGTCTGCCTGCTAATGCAGGAGACGCAAGAGGTGTGAGTTCAACCCCTGGGTTGGGAGTATTCCCTGGAGTAGGAAATGGCAATACACTCCCAGTGTTCTTGCTTAGAAAATTCCATGGGCAGAGGAACCTGATGGGCTATAGTCCATGGAGTTACAAAGATTCGGACAAAACTGAGTGACTGAACGGGCATGCATGATACAAGGAATACTCAAATAAGCGAGCATTTTGAATGGACAGTAACTGTTATCTATTTGTTTATCTCCTCTGATTGGCTCTTTAGTTTTAGTGTTGCCAAGAGAAAAAGTCTGCAGGGACCTCCTTGTGAAGTCAGAACGAGACCTCCCCATGAACTCAGAAACGAGGGCGGAACTCCAGGAGGAGTTACTGAATTAGTAGAGGGGTCGCTCTTTGATGTACTTCTCTAGGACACTGGGAGATACTGGGAACTTTGTAACTGCCCCCATCTGTTATTACCAGTTTACCCTCTTCCATTATTTCCCTCAGTGGCAGTTTTCAGTAACACACTCATCAGAGGATGGTCTCTGCATACTTGAAGAGGTCCACACTGCAGCTCCTCCCTCCCCAGTCTTCCCTGACCACTGGCTTGAGAGTAACTCCCTCCATCTCTGAACTTCTTCCCCACACAATGACCTTACTAGATGCTTGGCTTCTAACACTTACTGCTTTCTACTATATTTTTCTGGTTTAACAGAGTTTGAGGATTTTTGAGGATAAATGGAAAACTGCTTTTTCCTTCCCCAAAGTTTCTAGCAAGACATGTTGCACATTGTTATATACTGAGTGAGCATGTTAATGCATGTGTGTATATACACAGGCATAGGAGTGTGTGGGTATGGAATTGCACAGCCCACAAATACCCATTTCAAAATCTTCCTCCCCAGACAAAATCAAAAGAAGAGGAATGTGGAGAAATTTTGTGCAGGGAGGGTCAAAAATTTCCCCAAACACCTGCAACCTCACTTCCTTCCACTCTACTTTAAAATCCAAAAACAACATACCAAAAACTTTGCCTCTTTCAGGAAAGACAAATGCAACCAGTTATTATCAATATGTAACAAAATATTTCTGTACTTCCTCAAATTAAGATTGGAAAATTTCTGGTTCCTGGAGAAAGCTTAAAACACTCTCCCATAGTCATCAGTAGTCAAGGGAAACTCCCTGTAATGAACATGTACCCCACTATCTCCCCTAAAGATACATATACACGTAAGTATCTGGAACCAAGAATTACACACATAAGCCCAGGCACACATGTGCAACCACAGACATGCACACATACATGTACATTCTTCTCACTGACTTGGGAGGTCCGTCCCTGACAGAGGAAGGATAGAACTCAAGGGCTGTTGGAGCATAGTAAGTTTCTAACACCAGCTGCCATCAAGCGCTGGTCCAGACAGGCAGAAGGACCATGTGGCTGAATTTCAGGGTAATTAAGAATGTAAATGGAAGCCCTCAGTGCCACTGGGCACTTAGCAGCATGTGCAAAATTCTCCCAGCAGGTACCCAGGTGGGCATGAGGCCAACAGCCTTCCCACCCCCTGCCACTTTTGGCAAGTGAGGCTGAGCTGCTCTGGGGAACATAAATGCAAGAGCAGGGGTGGCAAGGCAGATTCTCATTAGAGAGCCAACATGTTTTGCTCTCCATGCGGTCGTATTTGTGGCATGCTGTTCTCCCCTTAATCTGTCAGCTCTCCATCACAGTCTGTTGAGGTAGTTCCTGCTCTTCCTGGCCAGATTATCTGCACAAATAGCTGAGAGGGAGATTTGGTTGGCAGCAGGGGCCTTCTGATTTCTCATTATCTGACCTAAGCCTGCTGCCATCGTGGGCAGCTGGTTATTCCAGGTAGGGCGTTATTCTGGGTCTCTTTACCTTTCATCACTTCTGTCCCTCAATTTCTGGTGGAGCTCTATGGTCACAGAACCCTTCCCCAGCTTCAGAGAACAGCAGAACTTGGGAGTCAAGAATTTTACCTCCTCTTAATGTCCCTTGCTTCTCATCTTAACTCAGAAACATCTTCAATAAGAATTAATAATACCACTGATGGTAGGATTTTAGGTTTTTTGGTCATTGGACAAGAGAACAAATTTTAGAAGGCAATCTTCCCAGAGCTTCTTGGGTATTTGTAGGGTTCACTCTGATATTTTTTGTCCCTTTTTCCACATCCTTAGCATTATCTTGGTCCTTGAGTTTCTGTGAGATAGTTTTTTTTGATAGAAACTGTGCCTAAGGATCCAGAGCTCATCAAAATAAGAGTTAAAAAATATTACAAGGCCAGCTTTTCGATACATTTCTCTCCAGAAATGCAGACTTGCACATTTATCTGCGTATAGGGCCCACCCTCCTAGATTTCCATAGTTACTCACAAGCAACACCGAACTACCTCGTCTCCCAAGGCCCCTTCTCCTTGAGAACTCCTTACATAAAGCTACCGGAATCACCATCCACCAGGCGGTCCAAGTCAGAAATCCAGACTTCATCATTCATCTGGACTTTGACCTTGACTTCCTAAAATTAATTAACTATTAAGATCCATCTGTTCTATCACCTTCCCTACATTTCCATATCACTCCGAACAACCATTAGGCATAACTTGACTGTCTTGTCATTCTGCTCTTATCTTCTAGCATTGGCACAATTTTCAGGAAAAATAGAACGATAATGGGGTGGTTGCTTTATTAAAAGTAAGAGCAGAGAACAGAAGGAACATAAAGGAGGGGAAAATTCCTTCTAGCTTTGATGACCAGAGACTTGAGAAATACTTTGAGATAGAGAAAAAATATTTTCAAAGATAAATACTGGCTAGAAAAGGACACTCGGTGGAAGAAATTGCTTCAGTAAAAGTATGGGTGTTTTCCAAAATCAGAGAAGTCTAGACTGAATAGTCTTATAGGCTGTGTGTTAGTTTTCCAGGACTGTCATGACAAAGCCCCACAGGGACTGGGTGGCTTAAACAATAGAAGTTTATTTTCTTACACTTCTGGTAGCAGCTAGAAGTCCAAGATCAATGTGTGTTGGGTTGGTTTCTTATGAGGCCTTTCTCTTTGGCTTGTAGATGGCTGTCTTGTCTCTATTTCTTCTGTAAGTATATGTGACACACACATGATTTCCTTTTTTTTTTTTTTTTTTTGGTAAGCAGTGAAGCCAATTTGTTTTTCCATCTTGGGAAATACAGCCCATTTGTTTACTTTTTAGGCTATACAACTTGATTTGATATACGTATACACTGCAAAATGATTACCACAATCAAGTTAATTAACACATCCGTCACCTCACATGATTTACCTTTGTGTGTGTGGTAAGAACACTTAAGATCAACCCTCATGGCAGTTTTAAGTATATAATAGAGTATTGTGAACTATAGTCTCCATGTTGGAAATCTGTACTGCTTGACTAACATCCCCCCACGCCTAGCCCCTGGAAATCACTATTGTACTCTCTGATTCTATGAATGTGACTTTTTTAAGATTCAACATGTAAGTGAGATGTTGCAATATTTATCTGTGTCTGGCTTATTTTACTTAGCATGATGTCCTCCAGGTTTATCCATGTTCTTGAAATGACATTATTCCTTCCTATTTATGGATGAATAATATTCCACCATGTGTATGTAACAGCACATTTTCTTAGTTGATAACTCCACTGACAAGTGGTTTCCATATCTTGGCTATTGTGGATGATGCTGCAGTGACTGTAGGAATGTAGATACCTTTCTGAAATACTGATTTCATTTTCTTTGGATATATACCCAGAAGTGAGATTGATGAAACATACTGTAGTTCTGTTTTTTATCTTTTGAGAAATCTCCTTACTGTTTTCCATGGTGGTTGTAACAACTTACATCTCTACCCACCACAATGTACAAGTGTTCGCTTTCCTCCACATCCTTCCAACCTTTGTTATTGCTTGTGTTTTTGCTAATATCTATCCTAATAGATGTGAACTGATATCTCACTTTGGTTTTGATTTGCATTTCCCTGATAATCAATGATGTTGAACACCTTTTCTTATAACTGTTGGCCATTTGTATGTCTTCTTTGGGAAAATGTCTATTCAAGTCTTTTGCCAAACTTTTAATCAGCTTATTTTATTTTAGTTATCGAGTTGTATGAATTCATTATATATTTTGGATATTAACCACTTATCAGATATATGGTTTGAAAACATTTTATCCCACTTCATAGATTGCCCCTTTTCATTCTGTTGAATGTTTGCTGTAAAAGAATCTTTTTTAGTATAATGTGCTAACTGCTAAGTCACTTCAGTCAGGTCTGACTCTGTGCGACCCCAGGGACTGCAGCCCACCAGGCTTCTCCATCCCTGGGATTCTCCAGGCAAGAACACTGGAGTGGGTTACCATTTCCTTCTTCACTGCATGAAAGTGAAGTCGCTCAGTCGTGTCCAACCCTCAGCGACCCCATGGACTGCAGCCTTCCAGGCTCCTCCATCCATGGGATTTTCCAGGCAAGAACACTGGAGTGGGTTGCCATTTCCTTCTCCAAGGCGTGAAAGTGAAAAGTGAAAGTGAAGTCGCTCAGTCGTGTCCGATCCTCAGTGACCCCATGGACTACAGCCCACCAGGCTCCTCCATCCATGGGATTTTCCAGGCAAGAGTACTGGAGTGGGGTGCCACTGCCTTCTCCGTTTAGTATAATGTGGTCCCACTCATTTATTTATTGTTGCTTGCACTTTTAGTGTTATAGCTAAAAAATCATTGCCAAGATTAATGTTAAGGTTACCCTATGTTTTGTTCTATGAGGTTTATGATTTCAGGTCTTCCCTTTAAGTCCTTAATCCATTTTGAGTTAATTTTGTGGTATAAAATAAGATCCAATTTCACTGTTTTACATGTGGCTGTCCAGTTTTCCCAACACCTTTCATTGAAGAGGCTTTTCTTTCCCCATTATATATTCTTGATACTTTCATTAAAAATAAGTTGACCATACATGTGTGGGTTTATTTCTGAACTCCCTATTCTGTTCCATTGATCTATGTGTCTGCTCTTATACCAGTACCATACTGCTTTGATTATTACTGTTTTATAATATACATTGAAATCAAGAAATGTGATGCCTCCAACTTTGTTCAGCTTTCTCAATATTGCTTAGGCTGTTCAGTTTGTATGTGGTTCCATAGGAATCTTAGGGTTATTTTTTTCTATATCTATGAAAAATGCATGGTATTTTTTATAGGGATTGCATTGAATCTGTAGATCACTTTAGGTAGTATAGACATTTTAATAATATTATTTCAGTCCATGAGCACAGGCTATCTTTCCATTTGTATCTTTTTTTGATTTCTTTCATCGTTGTCTTGTAATTTTCAGTGTATAGCTCTTTCACCTTCTTGGTCAACTTTATTCCTAAGTATTCTACTATTTTTGATGCTATTGTAAATAGAATTGTTTCCTTAATTTTTCTTTTGGACAGTCGATTGTTAGTGTACTTAACTGCTTTATTTTATAAAGACACCAGTCTACCCTAATGGCTCTATTTTTAACTTAATTACCTCTCTTAAGGATCTGATCTCCAAATATGGTCACATTCTGGGAGTTAGGATTTCAACGTGAATTTGCAGGGGAGACAAAATTACCCCATGAAGGGCTGTTATATTTCAGAGTTTTGGAGGAACTAGGCTAGAAAGGCAAGTAGAAGTCAAATTGTAAAGAACTTTGAAGTAAGGAATTTGGACATTTTTCTGAACTAATAATCAGTTCAAAAGAGTTTTCTGCAAGGGCGTGCCTTGATCAGATGTGCCTCTAAGATGACTGACTATAGAGGTCAATAGTCCAGACAGGAAAAATTTGGAGATATTAATAGGTCAGTCAGGAGTCTGTTGTAGTGAGGTGAGTAAGATGATGAAGGTTAGGGTGAAAACATTGCTTATGCAGGGCAGCAAAGGATGATAAATTTGAGAGACATTTTGTTCACAGAGTTGAGAGGACCTGAATGGGAAACCTCAAGATCCCAGGTCTCTAGCCTGATTTATCGAGGAGAGTAATGTAATGAATTTAAACCAAGAACACACGTTGAGGCTGAGGTGCTATAGTCTATCCAAGTGAAAACGTCTAGGAGGTGTGGCTCTACTGTCTAGGAGAGGGAACTCAGCTGAAGGTGCAATCAATGTCATTGCTGAGATCAGTCTGGGAGTGTGCATTGGCCAAGAAAAAGCACACATCTTAAAAAAAGGAGCCATGCAGAAATGCAGAACTATGGGGCAGGTGGAAAAGAAGAGAAAGTAGAAAGAAAGGAAAAACAGAAAAAAAAAAATAGAGTTCCATTTGTCACGGGAGAGAGTCAACAAAAATAAATCAGAAAGTCAATCAAAAACAAGAGAGTAAGAGAATTTAAAAGAAAGCATTGAAGTTGGGTTCCAGAAGAGAAGTTATCGTGGAAATAGAAATGGAACTGCCATAGATTTGGGGCTTTCCCAGTGGGTCAACAGTAAGGAATCCACCTGCCAATGCAGGAGATACANAACAAGAGAGTAAGAGAATTTAAAAGAAAGCATTGAAGTTGGGTTCCAGAAGAGAAGTTATCGTGGAAATAGAAATGGAACTGCCATAGATTTGGGGCTTTCCCAGTGGGTCAACAGTAAGGAATCCACCTGCCAATGCAGGAGATACAGGAGGTGTGGGTTTGACCCCTGGGTCAGTAACATCCCCTGGGGGAGGGCCTGACAACCCACTCCAGTATCTTTGCCTGGAGAATCTCATGGACAGAGGAGCCTAGTGGGCTACAGTCCAAGGGGTCACAAAGAAACAGACTGAGCACACAGTAGATTTGAGAGTGAGGGAAAATCTGGTGGTAGGAAGACAGAATTAGACCATTTCTGGAAGCATGGCTATGAAGAGAGGAAGGGATTGAAAAGCACTTGATGGGGGAGTTCTATTGAAATCTTCCCTCCCAGCTTGGTTTCCATACCCACAGGGTAAGCAACTGCCTGCTAGAGAATGTCATCCCACACCTTCAGTCAGGATGACAAGCTGACCTCTATTTAGTTTGCCACAAGACTTTCCTTTGTGACCCCACAGTGAGTGTACATACTTCTGTCTCAGAGTCTCTATGTATACGGTTCTTATTAAACAGCTTGCCTTCCCATATTACACCATTAATGCCTCAGTGGCAGAAATTGTCTGATTCATCTTTTTGCTCCCTGCCTTGTATCTATGTTATCAATATACAAAGAAGAAAGAGAGGAAGAGAGGAATAACAGTGTTAAAACTTGAGCATTTATTCTGGGCCAGGTGCTCTGCAAGTATCTTTTTTGAATTAATTTTTACATCAACCCTATGAGACGATTATGATTATCTCCCTTTTACAGCTGAAGAAACTGAGGCATCCATATAACTGACCTGTCCAAAGTCATGTAGTTAGCAAACAGCTGAATGTACCCCCTGAATTCAGGCATTTAGTATCAAAAGCCTATATTCTTAACTGTGCCAAAATCAACTACATTATCTTTAAAATTTGACCTATATAAGTGGCTAACCTGGAAATACTTCGAAATGTTTATTTCCTAAGAGAAAAAAAGCAAACAGCAACCAGAGCTACATTGGATCTGCTGACTTGCATTTCAGTTGCCTTGTGTGGTACAAAGCAGAGCATATGATCGTCCCATCACTCCTGTAGTGTTGCGTTATGTTCAGCTGTCAGGTTTGCTGGTTTCCTAAATCAACCAGTCACAGACCATCACCTAAAATATTTTTCACTGTCAAGTTCTAGAGCATAAAATTAGCCTTTATTGCTTTGACTATTACTGATTTCGAAGGCCAAAGAATGATTGTGTAGCAAAGGTAAGCTGAGACTTGACTGGAAGGGATCCCTAGATGAAATAAATTTTTGCTGATGGCTTGCATTTGAACACTGCTGTGAAGGAATTGTCAGGACCCTAAGATGTTTCCTTAGGGCTGGGAAGGCTGGGCATAAGCATGCTGGTCAGATGACTCTCTTTACCCTCAGCACATCTTCCCATGAGCCAGGCCACTTCAGAGTCTGGGCCCAGGCAGTAGACACAAAGGGAAGTCTTAGCCCAGCCAGCACTCTGTTAGGGCTTCAGGTGCTAAAATTCTGGATAGTTCCAGGGTGAGAATCAAGGTGCTGCTTCCTGGGAAGCCTCCAAAATAGTCTCTCCCATGGGCTTCCCTGATAACTCAGTTGGTAGAGAATCCTTCTGCAATGCAGGAGACCCGGGTTCAATTCCTGGGTTGGAAGATCCCCTGGAAAGGGTAGGCTACCCACTCCAGTATTCTTGGGCCTCCCTTGTGGCCCAGCTGGTAAAGAATCCACCTGCAATGTGGGAGACCTGAGTTCAATCCCTGGGTTCGGAAGATCCCCTGGAGAAGGGAAAGGCTACCCACTCCAGTATTATGGCCTAGAGAATTCCACAGACTGTATAGTCCATGGGGTTGCAAAGATTCAGACACAGCAGAGCAACTTTCACTTTCATTTTTCATGACTCATACAAGGAGGAAGTAAGTCAGTGGCTTCTCCTTTATATGATACGTGTTTTTAGTATAAAGAGACTGCCAGCTCCATTCATAACCTCAAACTTATATCAGCCATAGTTTGAGATGAAAGAAAAGGTCAGACCATGTTTCAACTTCTCTTCTTTGAAGACACCTAGGCTTTGGTGATCTTTTATTAATTATCACTGCCCTCATCACCCAGGCCTCAGATGGATTTCTGTACTACAGCCGTCACAGTGGGTTTAGTGAAAAATCTCAAGGTAAAGATACCCTTTGGATGACGGGGGTGGAGAATGCAAAGCTGGCCTGCTCCTCAGCAAGTGGATACTTTCCTGAATGAGGACCATGTCTTGTTGAAGGCTGTGAAGCCTCATGTCCTGTACCACCCCCTCTCCGCCCCCACCAACAGTCCCTCTGTGACTTGGATACTACTTTAATCCTTCACTTTACAGATAAGAAAACTATAGCTTCGCAAGATTAACTGTCCTTACAGGATGGATTGTGTCCTCCCCACAAAATATGGTGAAGTCTTAACCCACAATACCTGTGCATCTGACCTTATTTGGAATTAGGGTCTCTGGAGATGTAGCCAAGTTCAAATGAGGTCGTTAAGGTGGGCCCTAATCCAAGATCACACCAGTCAATCCTAAAAGAAATGAACCCTGAATACTCATTGAAAGGACTGATGCTGAAGCTCCAATACTTTGGCCACCTGATGTGAAGAGCCAACTTATTAGAAAAGACCCTAATGCTGGGAAAGATTGAAGGCAGGAGAAAGGGGCGGCAAGGGATAAGATGGTTGGATAGCATCACCAACTCAATGGATGTGAGTTGAGCAAACTCCAGGAGATGGTGAAGGACAGAGAGGCCTGGTGTGCGGCAGTCCATGGGGTCACAGTCGGACATGACTTAGCAACTGAACAACAACAAATTCGAACACAGAGACAGACATGCACAGAAAGGAGACAATGTGGAGACACAGAGGGAGAAGATGGCCCTGTGACAATGCAGGCAGAGACTGGACTGGTGCCCTGACAAGTCAAGAAATACCAAGGGTTACAAATACCAGGAGCTAGGAGAGACAAGAAGGAATCTCCTCCCAGATCCTTCTGAGGGAGCCTGGCCTTGCTGACACTTTGCTTTTGGACTTCAAACCTCCAGACCTGTGAGACAATAAATTTCAGTGGGTTTTGGCCATCCTAGTTTATGGTCCTTTGTTACAGAAAGCCTAGAAACCTAATATGACTGTCATACCCAAAATCACAGAATTAGTCACCTCCAGAATTAGATTTGATTTTGATTCAGAATCATGAATCAGAATCAAGATTCACCTCCAGAATCATGTCTGTCTGGTCCCAATTCCAATGGAGCAGCATCAAGTATGAACAATCAATTCCACCTCTTTTATAAAGTACCCTTAAAGTCTGCTTCCGAGGATGAGGATGAATTTGTTAAATTAGGAAGGGAAGGAAGAGAAATTCAGGAACACAGAAGACATAAAAAGAGGATGCTGTGCTTTGAGAATAAACATGGCTGTTGCATGGGGTGGAGATGTGTATGGCCAAGAAGTGTGATGGTGAGAAACAACTCCATCTTCTGGGAAAACGCTGTATGCATACTTGCAGGTGAGCTTCCACATTAGAGGATCATCCAAAATGATGGGATGGCTACAGTCTGTGCCCAAATCAGCTGCCCTGCAATTTGATATTAGAGCTTTCATGGTCATAAATCTTTCTAGCACGGTCAATGCTAGACTTAGCCAGGGTGAGCTGGAAGATTCCATCAGCAAAGGAATCTACCAGATAAGGAATGCTTTCCTTTCTTGTCATTAAGCACTGTCTCTTAATTAAGTTGTCTTCCGCACACCGGATCAGACAGAAATTCTAAGAAGTCCTTTTCCAGGAAAATGCTTATTTCTGTTCCCATCTCCTCCACAGCCACCTCCTTCCCTTTCTCCACCCCTCACCTCCGGCAACATCTCTCTTAGTAATGGGCTAGTGCCTGGAGGTAAATAAGCCAAGGGACTAGGGAGAGAGCCCCTTTTATCTCAACACTGATGTAGGTGTGTGTGCCCGGAAGGACATGGCCCCAACCCCAGGCAGGTGCAGAGACAGTGCTCAGAGCATGAATCACAGTCGCGATCGAGCCAAGCTTTGTGATAAGTGCAGCGAATCCTTTAATCTTGCAGAAGGAGAGAGAGGAGGTCACATGCTAGTTATTAGTGGTAGCACTATGGCACCTCTGGATTCCAGACCTTGCCTTGTTTCTACCAATAAAGACTCATTTATTGAACACTGTACATTTTGATCCAATTCAGGTAAAGTTAATCTCAGTAAGGCCAAAGAGGCTGTGTAGGCAGTGGCCAGTGGTACTAGAATATCTTTATATGAATAAGTGGAGGAGAGTAAGACCTCATAGCCATTTTTCTTATTTTCTTATTTTTATTTTTTGTCCACACCATGTGGCATGTGGGATCTTAGTTCCCCAAACCAGCACCACCTGCCTTGGAAGCACAGAGTGTCAACCACTGGACAGCCAGGGAAGTCCCCTCATAGCCATTTATAACCTCTTCTCCTTGTTCCCTGCCGCATACCCAAGCGATCTCAAAGGGCTATCCATCCTTTCTTGTTTTCTCCTGCCTCTCTCTTTCTACCCATTTCCAGAGTGTAGGTGACACTCACCTCCTCATTTTTATAGCCACAGTTCCTGCATCCCTCTCTTGCACACATGCCCCTGCCCTTCCCACCTCCCCTCCCACCCTGTGCCAGCAGACCCTGGCACTTCCTCCTCACTGTTTCAGCCGCACAGCATCAGATCAGCTATCGGGAGATTTATCACGCTGTGCTGTAATTATGTATTTACTTTCCTCAATGGTGATCCAGCAAGCCACCTCAAAACTCAGTGGCTTGAAAAACCATTTTTTATTATCATTCTCGCCACACAGTTCTGGGCTTTCATTGGGCTCAGCTATGTCATGGTCATTGGGTCTCTCCACAACCACTGTCAGAGTAGGGACATCAGTAGTATCCAGGGCTGGGATTGGAACTGTCCCTAAGGCTTTGTCATACACGAGGCTGATGCCAAGGCTGAAAAACTCCCAACAGCTGGGGCCCTTTAGGCAGGTCTCCATCTCTCTTTGGTCTAGCCTCATGGTCTGTCATTCATGGCAGCTTTGGAGTAGTCACACACCTTACCCGGCTACTCAGGACTCCCAGAGGATTGTCCCAAGAGACAGCAAACTAGGCAAAAACTGTCATTACCTTTTATCGCCTAGCCTTTTCTCACTGTGCCACTTTTGCCATAGTCCTAGACCACCCATATGCAAAGGAAAGGGAATAGAATCCATCTCTCAACCCCATAGAGGATTATCAAATGGATGAAATACACTCATTCACGTGGCCATCTTTAGAAAATACAGCCTACCACAATTATAAACCCGGGGCTTGGCAAAATACCTGGCATTTAATGTTTTTTCTCTAAATATAAATGGCTGATTGAAGGAATGACCCTTATCCCACCCCCATGCACCGTGTAGAACTTATTATCTTATGCCCAGCTCTATTCTTGCCTTTCTCTTTAGCCCTTCCTACATTCAATTTATCCTTTACCCTACTTTCTGAAGGACTGTCTTTTAAATCCTGCATGTCTCATTTTCAAAGGTTCCAGTAGCTCTCAGTTGCTTATGGCAGTATGATGATATTGTCTTAGCTTGTGATGCTGTAGTGTTTCTGTGAAAATGGCACAGAGATACATACCCATATACATATTTCAATTTATCTCTGGACTGAAAGAAGAATATGTCTGGCATGTGTATGTATTCAGTTCAGTTCAGTCGCTCAGTCATGTCCGACTCTTTGCGACCCCATGGATTGCAGCACACCAGGCCTCCCTGTCCATCACCAGCTCCCAGAGTTCACTCAGACTCATGTCCATCGAGTCAGTGATGCCATCCAGCCATCTCATCCTCTGTCGTCCCCTTCTCCTCCTGCCCCCAATCCCTTCCAGCATCAGAGTCTTTTCCAATGAGTCAACTCTTCNTTGTTTGGTCACTCAGTCATGTCCAACTTTTTGCCACCCCATGGACTGTAGCACACCAGGCTTCCCTGTCCTTCACCATCTCTTGGAGCTTGCTCAAACTCAGGTCCATTGAGGTCAGTGATGCCAACCAATCATCTCATCCTCTGTCACCCCCATCTCCTCCTGCTTTCAATCTTTCCCAGCATCAGGGTCTTTCCCAATGAGTGGCATCAGGTGGCCAAAGTTTTGGAGCTCCAGCATCAGTCCTTCCACTGAATACTCAGGATCGATTTTCTTTAGGATTGACTGGTTTGATCTGCTTGCAGTCCAAGGGATTCTCAAGAGTATTCTCCAACACCACAGTTCAAAAGTATCAATTCTTCAGTGCTCAGCTTTCTCAACTCACACATCCATACTTTACTACTGGAAAAAACATATCTTTGACTGTATGGTCCTTTGTCAGCAAAGTAATGTCTTCTGCTTTTTAATATGCTATGTTTGTCATAGCTTTTCTTCCAAAGAGGACGCATCTTTTAATTTCATGGTATCATAGTGATGAATTAAAACATCATGTTTAATTCTGCTCCCTCTTGTAGTCCCACAAAGACAGTAGCAGAAGGCTAGAAAGGATACACGTTCTTATAAGACTGGACTGAAAAGAGATAAAACATAAAAATTTT
The DNA here is from genome assembly GCA_006410615.1 of Neotragus moschatus. Taxonomy (NCBI): domain Eukaryota; kingdom Metazoa; phylum Chordata; class Mammalia; order Artiodactyla; family Bovidae; genus Neotragus; species Neotragus moschatus. Next base: position 2,367,939 of record SJYA01002186.1, read on the forward strand.
GGATAGAAAACCAACAGAGAGCAATAACTGACTGGGGATTTGCAGTATTGAAGCTGCTTTGCACCAAAAAACTTGATTAGGGCTTAGGAGTTGGAAATTCGAAATGCCTCTGAAATTGAGGAAGAAGGTGTGGTTGAACAATTAAAATGAGTGAAAAGTATACATAAGAAGTAGACTAAAGGTAGAAGATTAAATGCTTATTCTCTTGGAGAGGATGATCCAGGTTGACTGTGGACACAGAAGAGCAGGCAAGTTGATTATGTGATGTGTGAGTAAAAAGAGGGGATATAATAAAGACCTACACACGGAATAGTGAGATATCTGAGCACCTTTTCCTACTAGGCTCATAAATATTAACAGATAAATTTTGACCCAGGTACCCATTGCTCAAACCAGTCAAGAAATTGGTGGAGTAGAAGGTGTACCCAGATGATTAAGGGGAAATGTCAGAGAGCAGGATCTAGGAAGGATCAGGTCCTGATTGGCACAGAGACCCAGAGGGCTACAGAAATGTGTCCCAGAAAAGCATGAAACAGCAAGTGCCTGGTATGTTTTAACAAAGTTCTGAGAAAAGACTTAGCCCTTAAGTAAAGCCTGAGGGTAAGTTTTCAAGCACATTGAAAATAAGTTTTAAAATAGAATAAGATAGTACAGTTGTTAATTCCAGGGCGGAAATGTTGTAATCCCGGTATACTACATGGTTCAGCCATAAATGAAATGTACATAGTCACCGTTGTAAAATTTAAAAATTAAGTTTCGAAAAATAAAAGGAGAAAGAGAAGGAAGGAATGGGGGAAGAGGGAGGACAAAAAAGAAATCCTTGCTAAGTGTTACTTACATTAAAAAAGTTTTGGAAGCTCTTGCCTATGAGATCAAATTTAAATCCTTCTACATGACATTTAAGGTCTTTCAGAATTGTGTGTGTGTGTATGAGTTGCTCAGTAATGTCCAACTCATTGTGACCCCATGGACTGTAGCCTGCCAGGCTCCTCTGTCCATGGAATTCTCTAGGCAAGAATACTGGAGTGGGTTGCCATTCTGCTTCATGCTAACTCACTGCTGATCAATAGTACCTGATATTTTCATACTCTCTGCCATGCTCATCTTTTCCCTTCTAACCTGGCATTTTCCCTCTTACCTACCTTCTCCAAATCTTATCCATCTTCTAACATCACTTATACCCTTACCACCCCTGTAAAGCCTTTCTTGACCATCCCCAAAGAGGGATCTTTCCCTTCTCTGTTACTGGCTGGATCCAGTTAGTTAATTGGGCTCTTTGCACTTCAGCTTTCAAAGCATTATGTTCTATGAAAGGGGCTTGCAAGTTCCTCAAGGACAGATTCTCCCACAGTGCCTCATGCGGTGCTACAGATCTGTTTACATGGTAAGAACATTAACATTTTTTGAACAAATTAATAATTAAGCTACTCCTCCTTCTGTCTCTCTCATGCTAGGCTTTTGTTGTTCCTTCCGCTGAGCATCAGGGATTTGTTGTAACTTTCCATTGATCTCCTCTGCTTGTGTTGCTGGGCTGTGGCTACTGATTCAGTCATTGCTTGAATGCCCTGCCCCCTCCATGGCCAGAGCCCAGAAGGTGAGGAAGGTTTGGATGCAGATGGAGTAACCACACCACCATGCTTTATTGGTGTTTATACTGCTCTGGAACATTTGTTCCTACCAAAGCCAAGTGGGACCAGAAGTGGCAGGTGCAGGGCTGTAGCCAAACTCTTAATTCCATTTAAGGGAAATAAGAGGAAAGGCAACAGGATTATCAACTCTTTCAAAGTGGTTTTGGTCTCATACTGACCCTTTCCAGTTAGATCCCAGGCATATTCTTGCTCAGAGACCTCATACTAGCAGCACCCACCTTTTCTAAGACCATCTGCTTGGCCCCCTGAGTATGTCATCTGCTGTTGCTGCTGCTCCTGCTGTTAAGTCGCTTCAGTCATGTCCGACTCTATGCGACCCCACAGACGGCAGCCCACCAGGCTCTGCCATCCCTGAGATTCTCCAGGCAAGAACACTAGAGTGGGTTGCCATTTCCTTCTCCAATGCATGAAAGTGAAAAGTGAAAGTGAAGTCGCTCAGTCGTGTCCGACTATTAGCGACCCCATGGACTGCAGCCTACCAGGCTCCTCCATCAACGGGATTTTCCAGGCAAGAGTACTGGAGTGGGGTGCCATTGCCTCCTCCGGAGTATGTCATCTATCCACCCACTTTTTGTATTCCTTGGTGCTGAGATACCCCTGAACCTGTCCATGTAGCCAACACACTCCAACTCCATCTCTGATTCTACTTGTCAGATTCAGTCCTCTGAAGAGCAAGCAGACAATGAGGGTGACAGTTTCCCTTAAAGGAAAAGCGGTATAAGTAAGTAAGTATTCCTTGCCTGTGAAGTAAGTAAGTGTTAGTAGCTCAGTTGTGTCCAGCTCTTTGCAACCCCATGGACCGTAGCCTGCCAGGCTCCCCTGTCCTAGGAGTTCTCCAGGCAAGAATACTGGAGTGGGTTACCATTCCCTTCTCCAGGAGATCTTCCTGACCCAGGGATATTGAACCTGGGTCTCCCACATTACAGGCAGATTCTTTGCTGTCTGAGCCACCAGGGGTTAAAATGCCTATTCTGTGGCCACAGATTCTAGTTTCTGGGTCACAGTTCACTGAGTCCTAGAATCTTAGAATTGAAAGAGACCCTCGCAGCCATCCGGATGGTCTCCCTAGCCTGCTGCATCTGATACAAATCCCTTCAGCTTGTCTGACCTGGGGCATTGCACCACTCCTGCTCACATTCCACCATCGAGAGGAGGGGCCTCCTCCAGCAAGTCATTGACAGGAGACCTCAAGACAGGACAGGAAGAGCTGTGGGCAGAGGGGTGATTGAAGGGTTTGCCTTAAATGTGATAGTTCTTTATTTAGGGTTGGCCAAAAGGTTCATTCGGGAACATCTTATGGAAAAACCTGAACAACATTTTTGGCCGACTGCAGTATTTTATAATCACAAACCCCCAAGAGAATATGAAGCAAGCTTTCAGGTCATCTCCTCCAGAAAAGGGCACAGAAACATGATATTTTGAACATAATTTTAATAGGTTCAAAGACTCCTCAAACCCATCTGCAGAAGCCAAGTTAAGAATCCCTAACTTAATGTTGTTTTTGAAAACCAAGCAAATGATCTTGGTCCATGGACTAACGTGTTTGTGTGTTAAGTCACTTCAGTTGTGTCTGACTCTGTGTGACCCTTGGACTGTAGCCCACCAGGCTCCTCTGTCTGTGGCATTCTCCAGCCCAGATTACTGAAGTGACTTGCTGTGCTGTCCTCCAGTGGATCTTCCTGACCAAGGAATCAAACCTTCACTTCTTGTGTATAACAGGCAGGTTCTTTACCACTAGCACCACATGAAGTGAAAGTCGTTCTGTCGTGTCTGACTCTTTTGCAACCCCATGGACTATACAGTCCATGGAATTCTCTAGGCCAGAATACTGCAGTGGGTAGCTATTCCCTTCTCCAGGGGATCTTCCCACTCTAGGGATTGAACCCAGGTCTCCTGCATTGCAAGCAGATTCTTTATTAGCTGAGCCACCAGGGAAGGCTACCCACTCCACCTGGAGAATTCCATGGACTATACAGTCTCAAAGAGTCTGACATTACTAAGTGACTTCCACTGGAGCAAACTAGCACCACCTAATAATAATTAAATAAGTCTGACCTGAGCGGCTGCTGCTGCTGCTGCTGCTGCTAAGTCGCTTCAGTCGTGTCCAACTCTGTGCGACCCCACAGACAGCAGCCCATCAGGCTCCCCTGTCCCTGGGATTCTCTAGGCAAGAATACTAGAGTGGGTTGCCATTTCCTTCTCCAATGCATGAAAGTGAAAAGAGAAAGTGAAGTTGCTTAGTCATGTCTGACTCTTAGCAACCCCATGGACTGCAGCCTACCAGGCTCCTCCATCCATGGGATTTTCCAGGCAAGAGTACCGGAGTGGGATGCCATTAGGGCAGAGGTCAAACCTTGGAAACTAAACATTTATTGTAAATTGTATTACTTCCTATCACTCTCATCACCCATGTGGACCAACTGTAACTCAGAGACACTAAGAATATTAAAAAAAAAAAAAAAAAGAGGCAGCCTTGCAAGTTATTTTGTGGAGCTGTGTCTTTCCTTGATATACCTGCCACATTGCGTGGTGAAATGAGATATTCTTCACCATCGTGGGCTGGCAACTCTTGAGTTGCTGAAGTTTGATGATTCTCTTGGCTCAGAGCTCACACATGTTGCACATTTCAAAAGCTTCATTTCCCTTTTGTTTGAAGTTTTTCCCAATGACTGAATTAAGTATACTCTCTGTTGGCAGGAATGAGACAATTGGGAAAGGTTTTTGTACATTCTTACTCCCAATGGTTAGATAGCATCACCAACTCAATGGACATTCGACTTAGCAACTGAACAACAACTCACATAACCAATATTGTTTGCTGCTTGTTGGAAGCCTTATGGTGGTAGCTGCAAAGCAAACCCTACAGTTAAGTGCTCCCTGTAAGAACAACCTTGAGAAGGTCATGTGGCATAGTCCATCATACATTTGGGGTGTGGATGCTCTCTTGGGCTTCCCAGGAGGCACAGTGGTAAAGAATCCGCTTACCAATGCAGGAGACGCAGGAGACGGGGTTCGATCCCTGGGTTGGGAAGATTCCCTGGAGGAGGAAATGGCAACCGGCTCCAGCATTCTTGCCTGGGAAATCCCATGGACAGAGGAGCTTGGCAGGTCCACAGCAGGGTCACCAAGAGTCAGACATGACTGAGCACACTCACAAACTTTCTTAGGTGTCAGGCTGTTACTCCTGGGAGCACATGCTTTCCACAGAACTCCATGGACAGAGAGGCAGCCCCGCACTGACCCCTCCCCATATGAAACAATGTTGACTGCTTGGACCAGATGTTTGGGAAGGGGAGAGGTGTTGGAATGATTATCAGGGTCTAGTATATGAGTCACTTCTTACCAGCCCTGAAAAGAAGAGTTCTATTTTGCAAGGTGAGAGGAGACAAGAAGCAGATCTTTTTCCTCAATATTAACTCCTGGGTCTGAAAGGAACTAATCCATTCTTCTGCCTCTAGGCAACATGGCATTCAGATAGATTAGGTTTTTGTTCTTTTTTTTTTCCCTGCATTTCCAAAGGACATTCCAGCCTTCCTTAACCTTGCATTCCAGAGCTTCACAGAGCCTGTACTCAGGAAATACTTCCTCAGGTTTAACTTAATTCCTTCTCCCTGCAACAGGAGACCACTGCTGTCCTCTGAGGATTCAGAGAACAGCTGCCTGGCCCCTTGCCAGTCCCACCATCCCACGTTCCCATTTTTCTGGGGAGGAAACAGCTCTGGGCATGTGTTGATTGGCTCCCTACCACCCAGTGGGAACCCAGGCATGAACCCCAGGCTCCTCTGAGGGGTTACTTTGCATACTTGGGGCGCTGTTCTCCCAGGACTCTAAAATGATCACAAATGACTTATCAGCCTCTGCAAACAAAAGTCTCTGCAGGGGCTTTGAGAGATGACATACAAGAATGCTTTGCATCTTTATGGTCTTTACCTAATATTTGTGCACAAGCAAGTTCCATAAGGGAACACGTGTATACCTGTGGCAGATTCATGTTGATGTATGGCAAAACCAATACAATATTGTAAAGTAATTAACCTCCAATTAAAATAAATTTATATAAAAAAATAAATCTAACAATTGAAAAAATAAATAAATAAAATAAAGATAAGGAAATGGCTCAACCAACACTGGCACAGATTAGAACAGGGGAAACCAAGAGCTAGACCTGAAATCACGATGCATCAACACTGCAGTGCACCAGAGGTGCTTCCTGGGGAGAAAATAAAGCCTTGGTTCACGGACCATATATTTCTTATCTTTGCAATTCTTAGTCTAAGGAAAAGAGAGGCAAATATGGTGCAAGAAGGGGGACCCATTCCAGGGCCCGAGAGTGGGCTCTTGTCTAACACCTGGAAGTGAACTGTTAAGAGGAGACACACGTGCTGACAAAGCAAGAGCCTGTTGGGAATGGGTAGCTGGGTGGAGAGCAGGCAGGTAAGGGAACCCAGGAGAGCTACTCTGCCATGTGGCTGGCAGTCTCAGGTTTTATAGTGATGGGATTAGTTTCTGTGTTATCTCTGACCAATCATTCTGACTCCGGGTCTTTCCTGGTGGCATGTGCATTGCTCCGCCAAGATGGATTCCAGTGAGAAGGATTCTGGGAGGTTGATCGGATGTGCAGGCTGGCATCTCTCTTCTCTTTAATAATTTATTTTATTTCTTGTTGGTTGTGCTGGGTCTTTGTTGCAGCAAGCAGGCTTTCTCTAGTTGTGGTGAGTTGTGGGGCTTCTCATTGTGGTGGCTTCTCCTGTTGTGGAGCGCAGGCTCTAGAGCACCTGGGTTTCAGTAGCTGTGGCTCTTGGGCTCTAAAGTGGGGGCTTCACAGTGCAGCAAGTGGGCTTTACTTGCCCCATGCTATGTGGAATCTTCCCGAACCAGGGATCGAACCCATGTCCCCTGAATTGGCAGGAGGATTCCTATCCATTGTGTCACCAGGGAAGTCCTCTCTCCTTTTGACCTTTCCCAGATTCTTCTGGTTGGTGACAACTTATGAATTCCTCGTTCCTTACCAGGACCTCCTGTTGTTAAGATAGCTCCTACAAGGGGCTGTCATCTTGTCTGGCCAGGGCAGGCAGTTTCAGTCAGTGTTCCCCCTAACAGATATGCCAGGAAACGGCCATGAAGACTCATTGAAAACTGTGAACATATGGAAAGTCTTTCTTCAGTCACAGGAACTGTGGAATTGGTGGTGGAGGAGGCAGCAAGAAAGTGACCCCACATCCCGGGGTGAGCAGAGGGGCTGTGGAGGTAGGCAGATCTGATTTCCAGCTTCAGCTCCATGCATGCAATGTGACACAGACAGGTTCACTCAGCTCTGAGCTTCTGCTGCATGAGGTTTCAAATCAGAATTATCATACCATTTTCACAGGGTTATTTTGAGGAGTAAAGGAAATAATATAAAGTGCTTAGCACAGAGTCTGACAGGAAGTGCTAAAGAAATGTTAGTTATTTATTTTGTAGAGCAAACTGAGCAATGAGATTGAATGAAGTTAAATTAGGAAGGTTTCATGGTGGTAATAAGAGTGGGGTCAAAATTTGAAAGCAGGATTGGGGCTTGGTGAACAAGATTAGAGAGAGGGCATTATTTCTTTACCCTCAGCTTCCCAAAGACACAGAAATGTCAGTCTTTGAATGTGGATGCCCAAACTGCCTGTCTCCATGGACTTTCCCATTTTTAAACACACTGCTGCTGCTGCTGCTGCTGCTGCTGCTAAGTCACTTCAGTCGTGTCTGACTCTGTGTGACCCCATAGATGGCAGTGCACTAGGCTTCCCCATCCCTGGGATTCTCCAGGCAAGAACACTGGAGTGGGTTGCCATTTCCTTCTCTAGTGCATGAAAGTGAAAAGTGAAAGTGAAGTTGCTCAGTCGTGTCTGACTCTTAGTGACCCCATGGACTGCAGCCCATCAGGCCACATTTAAGGAATGGTAAACCAGCAAAACGTCATCTGAGAGGCTGTGGATGGATGCCTTATAGGAGACATGGGGAGATGCCAGCATTAAAGCAAAGTCTATCCCAGAATGAAGAATAACTTCAGCATAACTCCATTAAAAATTGAATGTGCTGTAATGTTGAGCTATTCTTAGTGTGGATAACTGCTTAAAAGGTTAAGTTTAATGGCTTGGCTTACTTGCCAGAGATCTGCTGCTTCTGATATAGATGAGAGAGATGACCTCTCCAACACTCTACAAATTATTGGAAATAGGGAGATTGCAATTCGTGGAACTTTCCTATTGATTGATTAAGTAAATCATCTGCTAAACAGAAATCTCATTTCAAAAGTATACATTCAATAGAATTAATAAGTGAGCTGATTAGACAGAATGTTAGAAGGAACCCCAAAATGCCTGCATTGATTGGAAAAGTATCAACTGGGCCCCAACGAGGAAGGATCCAGGAGGGTTCATTACCACTAGCGCCACCTGGGAAGCCCAAAGATAAGAATTACTAGGCTCATTTTACAAAGGATTCAGCCGAGTGGCATGCGCTTCCCAGGTGGCGCTAGTGGTAAAGAATCCACCTCCAAGTGTAGGAGACACAAGTTCAGTCCCTGGATGGAGAAGATCCCCTGGAGGAGGAAATGGCAACTCACTCCAATATTCTTGCTGGGAGAATCCCATGGACAGAGGAATCTGGTGGGTTAACAGTCCATGGGTTGCAAAGAGTTGGACATGACTGAGCCTCTGAGCAGCAGCAGCCGAGTAGTATAGCTGATTTAAATCCAGCTCTGACTGACTCCAAAGTCTGATTCCATGGTCTTTCCACTTCACACGTTTGCCTCAACAAAATGGAATATTATTTAATTTTACTGAGAAATTATACTCTATGTATGGGACCAGAATAAGCTAGGGCTGCAAAGTTGAATCCAGATCATGAAGACTGTGGAATCACTGAGTGTAATGTTAAAAGATGAAGAAAGTGAAAGTGAAAGTGAAGTCGCTCAGTCGTGTCCGACTCTTTGCAACCCCATGGACTGTAGCCTACCAGGTTCCTCTGTCCATGGCATTTTCCAGGCAAGAGTACTGGAGTGGATTGCCATTTCCTTCTCCAGGGGATCTTCCCGACTCAGAGATCAAGCCTGGGTCTCCCTCATTGTAGACAGGTGCTTTACCGTCTGAGCCACCAGGGAAGTCCAATGGGCAAAGAGGGTTTTAGAGGGGGGTGAGGGTGCAGAATAATCAGAATTTTCCTTTCTACTTTTGAGAGTGTAATTCAATATAGAAGAGAGTAGGAGATATGAAAAGCAAACAAGTCCTAGTTCTAGCAAGTTAGTAATAAAAGGTTTTTTTTTATTCAATTTTATTTTTTATACAATTTTAAAGATGGGAATACCAGACCACCTCATCTGCCTCTTGAGAAACCTATATGCAGGTCAGGAAACAACAGTTAGAACTGGACATGGAACAACAGACTGGTTCCAAATAGGAAAAGGAGCACATCAAGGCTGTATATTGTCACTCTGCTTATTTAACTTATACGCAGAGTACATCATGAGAAACGTTGGACTGCAAGAAACACAAGCTGGAATCAAGATTGCCGGGAGAAATATCAATAACCTCAGATATGCAGATGACACCACTCTTATGGCAAAAAGTGAAGAGGAGCTAAAAAGCCTCTTGATTAAAGTGAAAGAGGAGAGTGAACAAGTTGGCTTAAAGCTCAACATTCAGAAAACGAAGATCATGGCATCTGGTCCCATCACTTCACGGGAAATAGATGGGGAAACAGTGGAAACAGTGTCAGACTTTATTTTTCTGGGCTCCAAAATCACTGCAGATGGTGATTGCAGCCATGAAATTAAAAGACATTTACTCCTTGGAAGAAAAGTTATGACCAACCTAGATAGCATATTCGAAAGCAGAGACATTACTTTGCCGACTAAGGTCTGTCTAGTCAAGGCTATAGTTTTTCCTGTGGTCATGTATGGATGTGAGAGTTGGACTATGAAGAAGGCTGAGCGCAGAAGAATTGATGCTTTTGAACTGTGGTGTTGGAGAAGACTCTTGAGAATCCCTTGGACAGCAAGGAGATCCAACCAGTCCATTCTGAAGGAGATCGGCCCTGGGATTTCTTTGGAAGGAATGATGCTGAAGCTGAAAGTCCAGTACTTTGGCCACCTCATGCGAAGAGTTGACTCATTGGAAAAGACTCTGATNGCTGAGCGCCAAAGAATTGATGCTTTTGAACTGTGGTTGGAGAAGACTCTTGAGAGTCCCTTGGACTGCAAGGAGATCCAACCAGTCCATTCTGAAGGAGATCAGCCCTGGGATTTCTTTGGAAGGAATGATGCTAAAGCTGAAACTCCAGTACTTTGGCCACCTCATGCGAAGAGTTGACTCATTGGAAAAGACTCTGATGCTGGGAGGGATTGGGGGCAGGAGGAGTAGGGGATGACAGAGGATGAGATGGCTGGATGGCATCACTGACTCGATGGGCGTGAGTCTGAGTGAACTCCGGGAGTTAGTTTTGGACAGGGAGGCCTGGTGTGCTGCGATTCATGGGGTCACAAAGAGTCAGACATGACTGAGTGACTGAACTAAACTGAAGAGTACATCATGAGAAAAGCTGGGCTGAAGGAAGTGTAAGCTGGAATCAAGATTGCCGGGACTAATATCAATAACCTCATATATGCAGATGACACCACCCTCATGGCAGAAAGTGAAGAGGAACTAAAGAGCCTCTTGATGAAAGTGAAAGAGGAGAGTGAAAAAGTTGGCTTAAAGCTCAACATTCAGAAAACTAAGATCATGGCATCTGGTCCCATCACTTCATGGCAAATAGATGCGGAAACAGTGGAAACAGTGTCAGACTTTATTTTTTTGGACTGTAAAATCACTGCAGATGGTGATTGCAACCGTGAAATTAAAAGACACTTACTCCTTGGAAGGAAAGTTATGACCACTCTAGACAGCATATTAAAAAGCAGAGATATTACTTTGCTAACAAAGGTCCATCTAGTCAAGACTATGGTTTTTCCAGTAGTCAGGTATGGATGTGAGAGTTGGACTATAAAGAAAGCTGAGCACCAAAGAATGATGCTTTTGAACTGTGGTGTTGGAGAAGACTCTTGAGAGTCCCTTGGACTGCAAGGAGATCCAACCAGTCCATCCTAAAGGAGATCAGTCCTGTATGTTCATTGGAAAGACTGATCTTGAAGCTGAAATTCCAATATTTTGGCCACCTGATATGAAGAGCTGACTCATTTGAAAAGACCCTGATCCTGGGAAAGATTGAGGGCGGGAGGAGAAGGGGATGACAGAGGATGAGATGGTTGGATGGCATCACCCCTAATTTGTTCTCTATATCTCTTGAGCCCCTTCTTTTTTGTTATATTCACTAGTTTGTTGTACTTCTTAGATTCTACCTATAAGTGATATCATACAATATCGGTCTTTCTCTCTCTCTGACTTGTTTCACTAAGTGTAATGCCCTCCAAGTCATCCCTTTTGCTACAAATGGCAAAATTTTGTTCTTTTTTATGACTGAGTAGTATTCCGCTGTATGAGTGTCCATGTGGGTGTGTATATGTATATATATATTTTCCCCTACCGATTCATCTGTTGGCGATGAATGTTGGTGGATGCTAAGAATGCTTCCATCTGTTGGCGATTGTAAATAATGCTGCTATGAACACTGAGGTGCATGTATCTTTTCAAATTAGTATTTTTGTTGTTTGTTTTTGGATATATACTCAGGAGTGGAATTGCTGAGTCATATGGTAGTTCTAGTTTTACTTTTATGAGAAATCTCCATGCTATTTTCTACAGTGGCTGCACTAATTTACATTCCCACTAACAGTGTACAAGGGCTCCTTTTTCCCCACATCTTTGTCACCATTTGTTGTTTGTCTTCTTTGTGATGATAGCCATGCTGATGGCTGTGAGGGGATAGCTCATTGTGGTTTTGATTTGCATTTTCTTGATGATTAGTGATGTTGAACATCTTTTCCTGTACCTGTTGGTCATTTGCATTTCCTCTTTGGCAAAATGTCTATTCAGATCTGTCCATTTGCAATTGAGTTGTGTGTTTATTTGATACTTAGTTGTATGAGCTGTTTATATATGTTGGATATTAATCCCTTATCAGTCATATCATTAGCAAATATTTTCTCCCATTCAGTAGGTTGTCTTTTTCACTTTGTCAATGGTTTCTTTTGCTGTGAAGAAGGTTCTAAGCTTAATTAGGTCTCATTTGTTCATTTTTGCTTTTAAATCCTTACTTTAGAGGTGGATCCAAAACAATATTGCTGTAATTTATGTCAAAAATTGTCCAGCCTATGTTTTCCTCTAGTTTTATGGTATATGGTCTTACATTTAGGTCTTTAATCATTTTTTTTAATAAGGTGTTAGAAAATGTTAGTATTAAAGATGTGAACCAAGATGGTAATGAAAAGACCTGCAAAAAAGGGGCACATTCTATTTTCCCAAAATAGCCATAACAATATTTCCCATCCCACATGTTCTTCCAGTAACTTGTCATTCCCCTTCAAAAGGCAGAATCTGTGACTCCTCCCCATAAACTGGGCAGGGCTTTGTAGCTGCCTCAACTAACAGAGTATGACAAAAGTGACATTATGTAACTTCCAAGGTTAGGTCACAAAAAGTGGTATTGCTGCTATCTGGTTCTCCCTCTCTCTGGATACTTGTTCTTAGAAGCCAACTGTTGTACTACAAGAAAGACGAGGCAACACAGAGAGATCTGTGTGAAGAGAAACTGAGGCCCCTAGCCATTGGCCCTAGCTGAGCTTCTTGCCAACATCAAGCAGCAACTAATGGCCATATGGAAGTAAGATATTTCAGCTCTCATTTGAGCTACCCAGATGAAGCCACATGGAGCAAAGACAAGCCTTCCAAACGGAACTTTGCCCCAGTTGCAAATTTGAGGGCAAGATAAATTATTGGTATTGTTTTAGTTAACTAAGTGTTGGGGTGACTTGCTATGCAGCAATAGATTGTTGTTGTTTTGTTGCTAAGTTGTGTCTCTCTGCAACCCCATGAACTGTACAGCCCACCAGACTCCTCTGTCTATGGGATTTTTCAGGCAAGAACACTGGAGTACATTGCCACTTCCTTCTCCAGGGGATTTTCCTGACTCAGGGATTGAAACCACATCTACTGGATTAGCAGGCGGGTTCTTTACTGGATTAGCCAGCAGGGAAATGCAGCAGTGGATTGCCAGGACAAAAAAGGGCCAGTGGAAGAAAGAATTACTGGTGTAGCAACCAATAGGCATACTAATGAATTCTGGTCAAATGGTTACAAAGGTTGGTTTTATTTACTTGATTGTGTCTCCATTGCTCTGATGATTGAAGATTTTTAGAGTTGGGAAATATGTGCATCTAGTTAACAAAGTACTAATTATAGCGTTTATATAGTATCCACTCTAAAGGGTGGAGATTGTGATTCAGATAATTGTCTATAATGATGAAGGATCTAATGGAAAACAAATCCTTGTTGGGAGTCTACTATATTTCAGACAAAATGTCAGATTTTCTACCTGCCTTTTCTCACCAAATCTTCACAAAACTCCTATAAAATCTTACTGTTATTTTACATGAGCAGAAAAGGTTAGAAAATTGACCTTTTAAAAAAAATTATCTCACTCCAGTGAGTGGTAGGGGCAAGACTCAAGCTCAAGTCTGATTCCAGAACTGTTTATTTCACTGCATTGTCCTACATATTTGTCAAAGGTGAATTCTCTTTGGTTTTCACACATGTGCTGTCAATGGTCTTTGAGTTATTTGGAATGGATTCCTTTTTCTTCAGCAACAGCATGTTTATTTACCCTTCTTGGCTACTGTTTTTTACAAAAGGAATTTGCATTCCTGGTGCATACACAATCCAATGGTGTTGAAAGCAGATGGTCCACAAGTATGCTGTGAGACATGGGGAATGAAAATTAAAAGAAAATTTTGTCACAGTTTATGGAGTGCTGTGGTGCTTTGTATATGCGTACATACAGTGGAGTGTATGTCATAAACAGAAGTGGCTTCTTTATTAAGTTGGCTATTATCTTTATTAAAGGTATTCTTTCAATTAAAGCTAAGACATTTTACCCAATGCACGAGTGTCTTATAAATTGGGTTCAGAACCCAGAATGAGTAGCACAAAATATGCAAATACCTGCCCTGATCAATCTGCTTTAGAATTCTGTGTGGGGCATGTGATTGTTTGAATGGGAAGGGTTCCCTGAGTCATTTCTTGGAGGGAAAAGATGTATAGAGGGCAAGAGGTGAAAGTCTCTACCTCTGAAAGTCAGAGGGTTCAGTGAGCAGGGGAAATGGACATTTAAGCTCTTCCATTCATCCTGATACTGCCACTGCACATGGTGACTTTGCTCAAGTCATTAACCCCTTGTTTTTCTTATTCGTTCCAGGGAGATAATAACACCTGCTGAAAACAAGTCAGTTCTTCAGAAAAAGTCATCAGTGTTTGTGCAAACCCAAAAGTCCTTTCTTATAAACAACACTCTCTTTTCCTGTTTTTTTCCCCTGACAGCAATGCATTTCTTTCCTCAGCATGCCATTTTCAAAACCTTTGACATTTCACGGCACCTCATCATTGCCTTCATTGGGGATCATGCCAATTTGTCAGTTTTAATCTGTCCACAAACCTGCATCTGCCAGCATAAACCTTTTTAGTTCTTACATGTTGATACAAAGATTTCACACATTGATTTTTGCATAGCTCTGATTTCATGCAAGCTAAGCAAACAATGACCGGTTGGTACTTGAGGTAATGAATGCTCTATCAGATTAATACAAATCAATGGCACTGGCAAGTTTCAGATGAGGCACAGGGGGTGGGGTCTGGAGAGCAAGAGCTGCCAGAGCAAGACAGATGGTCAGAAGCTGACACTCTTACCTCTTTATCTTGATGGGCTCATTAGCAGATTTCTCTCCTTTGGGTCTTATTTGAGTTTCTTGGCTTTAAATGGCACCCCACCATCTTGGAAAAAAACTGATGTACCCTTCTCATGACCTGGCATAGAGGACCTTCTAGTGTTGAAGGTCTGTTTAACAGCCTGGAGGGCTAGAACTTAGGTAAATGGATACCAGAATTTACTGTTTATTGAATAGGACCATTGGGGTCCAAAGAGTCAATATATCTCTGGGAAGAAGCTACTTTTCTAAAAACCACAATTTATTGAATGTCAAATCCTATACCAGCCACATTATTTTATTTAATTCTCACAATAACTCTAGGAGGTAGACTTCGTTATTTTTAATCCTTGTTCTTATTGTTGCTATGCTATTTCATAAGTGAGATATGGAGGATTACATAATCTGTCCAAGAGACACAGCTGGGGAATGGACAAGGCAGCACTTGACTCTGGGTCTGTAGAATTCTGAAGCCCTGGGGTTAACCGCTGGTCTCATGTACAGAAGCAAATGGCTAAGTCTGTGGGCAGCTTTCTAAGTCCTGAACTGGTGCTTCGTCTTTTTCCTTTCCCCCACCCCTTTCTTCCAGAAGATGTCAAAGACTCTCAGGTATCTCTCTTCTCCTTTCAGAAAAACATACTTCCATCCTCAGGTTCTTTCCCCTCTAAAGCTGGCGGTGGAGGAGGGTATAGCAACCTTGGCTCCCCTCTTTCCTACACTTCCTCCAGATGACCACTAACACAGGACAAGAACAATAGATAACCAAAAGATTTCAGAAGTCCTATAGAGTTTTTGAACTATGGTATTGGAGAAGACTCTTGAGAGTCCCTTGGACTGCAAGGAGATCCAACTAGTCCATCCTAATGGAAATCAGTCCTGGATGTTCATTGGTAGTACTGATGTTGAAGCTGAAACGCCAATACTTTGGCCACCTGATGCGAAGAACTGACTCATTGGAAAAGACCCTGATGCTGGGAAAGATTGAGGGCAGGAGGAGACGGGGAGGACAGAGGATGAGATGGTTGAATGGCATCACCAACTCAGTGGATGTGGGTGTGGGTGGACTCCGGGAGTTGGTGATGGACAGGGAGACCTGGTGTGCTGCGATTCATTTGGTCGCAAGGATTCGGACACGACTGAGTGACTGAACTGAACTGAACTGATAGGGTTTTTATAGTCATCGATCCATCAAATAGAGGTCTTGATTTCCTATTTATTTATTCTTTTCCACTGTAGTTTATCAAAAGATATTGAATATAGTTCCCTGTGCTATACAGTAGGACCTTGTTGTTCATTTATTTTATATATAGTAGTTTGTATCTCCTAACCTCAAATTCCTAATTTATCTGTCCTACCTTTCCCCTTTGGTAACCATAAGTTTGTTTTCTATGTCTATGGGTCTGTTTCTGTTTCCTAAGTAAGTCCACTTCTTCATTTTTTAGATTCCACATAGGAGTGATATCCTATGATACTTGTCTTCCTCTGTCTGACATACATCACTTAGTATTGATAATCTC
The DNA here is from genome assembly GCA_006410615.1 of Neotragus moschatus. NCBI lineage: Eukaryota > Metazoa > Chordata > Mammalia > Artiodactyla > Bovidae > Neotragus > Neotragus moschatus. The sequence goes on from SJYA01002186.1 coordinate 2,383,985, forward strand.
TCAGTCCATCCATGTTGTTTCAAATGGCATTATTTCTTTCTTTTTTTTTTTTTTTTTAGTGATTGATATCCATTGTTATGGATGTACCACATCTCTATCCTTTCATCTGTTGATGGACACTTAGGTTGCTTCCATGTCTTGGCTATTGTAAACAGTGCTGCTATGAATAGTGGAGTGCATGTATCTTTTTAGATTAGTATTCATCTTTTCCAGACTTATGCACAGGAGTGGGATTTCTGAGTTATATAGCAACACTATCTTTAGTTTTTTAAGGAACCTCCATACCATCCTTCAGAGTAGCTGCGCCAATTTACATTCCCACCGACAGTGTAGGAGGGTTCCTTTATCTCTACACCCTTGCCAGCATGTATTATTTGTAGACTGCTTAATGATGGCCATTCTGAGTGGTGTGAAATGATACTTCAATAGAGTTTTGATTTGCAGTTCTCTAATAATTAGTAATATTGAACATCTTTTTATATGCCTGTTGGCCAACTGTGTGTCTTCTTTGGAGAAATGTCTATGTCTTCTGCCCAGTTTGTGATTGGATTGTTTGTTTTTTGATGTTGTATGAGTTGTTTCTATTGTATATTTTGGAAATTAAGTTCTTAACAGTCACATTTCATTTGCAAATGTTTTCTCCCACTCTGTTGATTGTCTTTTCATGTTATTTATGGTTTTCTTGTCTATGCAAAAACTTGTAAGTTTGAGATCCCATTTGTTTATTTTTGCCTTTATTTTTGTTACCTTGGGGGACTGATCTAAGAAAACATTGTTATGATTTATGTCCGAGAATGATTTGTCTATGTTCTCTTCTAAGAGTATTACTGTATCATGTCTTATATTTAAGTTTTTAATATAAGGTTTGAGTTTACTTTTGTATATGGTGTTCTGACTTCATTGATTTACACACACTTGTCCAGCTGTCCAGCTTACCCAACACCACTTACTGAAGAGACTCTATTTTCTCCATTGTATATTCTTGCCTCCTTTGTTGAACATTAGTTGTGTTCTTCAGTTCAGTTTAGTCACTCAGTCATGTCTGACTCTTTGCAACCCCATGGACTGCAGCACGCCAGGCTTCCCTGTGCATCACCAACTCCTGGAGTTTACTTAAACTCATGTCCATTGAGTCAGTGATGCCATCTAACCATCTCATCCTCTGTCTTCCCTTTCTCCTCCATCTTCAATCTTTCNCATGTCTGACTCTTTGCAACCCCATGGACTGCAGCACGCCAGGCTTCCCTGTGCATCACCAACTCCTGGAGTTTACTTAAACTCATGTCCATTGAGTCAGTGATGCCATCTAACCATCTCATCCTCTGTCTTCCCTTTCTCCTCCATCTTCAATCTTTCCCACCATCAAGGTCTTTTCAAATGAATCAGTTCTTTGCATCAGGTGGCCAGAGTATTGGAGTTTCAGCTTCAGCATCAATCCTTCCAGTGAATACTCAGGACTGATTTCCTTTAGGATGAACAAGACACAGTTTCCCCCTCAGTCAGTCTCTCCCATTAGGAAGCTTCCATAAGCCTCNCCTGGCATGCTGCGATGCATGGGGTCGCAAAGAGTCGGACACGACTGAGCGACTGAACTGAACTGAACTAAACTTGATTTTATTAATTATTCTCAATTTTTAAAGTCTCTATTTTATTTATTTCCTAGTATTTATTATTTCCTTCCTTCTGTGTGAAATAATAAAGTTTTGTTTGTCTTCTTTTGTTTGTTCTAATTCTTTTAGGTAGTGAATTAGTTTATTTATTTGAGATTTTCCTTGTTTTTTGAGGAACTATGAAGTTCTACTAGAACTGCTTTTGATGCACCCATAGATTTTGTATGCCTGTGTTTTCATTTTCACTGTCTCAAGATATTTTTTAATTTCCTCTTTGATTTCATTGTTGACCCATTAGGTTNGTTCTAATTCTTTTAGGTAGTGAATTAGTTTATTTATTTGAGATTTTCCTTGTTTTTTGAGGAACTATGAAGTTCTACTAGAACTGCTTTTGATGCACCCATAGATTTTGTATGCCTGTGTTTTCATTTTCACTGTCTCAAGATATTTTTTAATTTCCTCTTTGATTTCATTGTTGACCCATTAGGTTTTTAGGAGCATGTCATTTAGGGGCTTCCCTGATAGCTCAGTTGGTAAAGAATCCGCCTGCAATGCAGGAGACCCCAGTTTGATTCCTGGGTCGGGAACATCTGGAGAAGAGATAGGCTACTCACTCCAGTATTCTTGGGATTCCCTTGTGGTTCAGCTGGTAAAGAATCCACCTTCAGTGTGGGAGACCTGGGTTTGATCCCTGGGTTGGGAAGATCCCCTGGAGAAGGGAAAGGCTACCCACTCCAGTATTCTGGGTTAGAGAATTCCACGGACTGTACAGTCCCTGGGGTCACAAGGAGTTGAACATGACTGAGCGACTTTCATTTAGTCTCTGTGTTTTCATTTTTTTACTCATTTCTATTTCTGTGGTTGATTTCTAGTTTCATGCTACTGTGGTCAGGAAAGATACTTGAAATAATTTACATCCTCTTAAATCTGTTGAGGCTTGTTTTATGACCTAGTATGCAGTCTATCTTAGAGAATTTTCTATCTGTAGTTGAAAAGAATGTATATTTTGTATTTTTCAGATATAATGTCCTGAAAATATCAATTAAGTCTGATTGTTCTATTTTGTCATTTAGGATCTCTGATGCTTTAGTGATTATATGTCTGGAAGATCTGTCTATTGATGTCAATGGAGAGTTACAGTCTCCTACTATTAATTTATTTCTGTTAGGTTCTCCTTTTAAGTCCATTGTATTTGTATTATGTATTTAGGTGCTCCTATATTGAATGCATGGATGTTAATGAATATGATATCCTTCTTGTATTGATCCTTTCATCACTATATAATGTGTGTTTTTTTTTTTCTTTAAGGCCTTTGTTTTAAAGGCTGCTTTGTCTAAGTATTGCTATGCTCACTTTCCTGTCATGAAATATCTTTTTCATCCTTTCACGTTCAATCTATGGTGTGTCTTTCACCCTAACGTGGGTCCTTGGTAGGAAGCATATTGTAGGCTCTTGTTTTATTATCTAATCAGTCACTCTTTGTCTTTTGACCAGAGCATTTAGTCATTACTGACATGTATTTATTGTCATTTTAAACATTGCTTTCCAGTTGATTTTGTATTTCTTTGTTCCTTTCATTTTGTTGTTGTNCTATGCTCACTTTCCTCTCATGAAATAACTTTCTTCATCCTTTCACGTTCAATCTATGGTGTGTCTTTCACCCTAAAGTGGGTCCTTTGTAGGAAGCATATTGTAGGGTCTTGTTTTATTATCTAACCAGCCACTCTTTGTCTTTTGACCAGAGCATTTAGTCATTACTGACATGTATTTATTGCCATTTTAAACATTGCTTTCCAGTTGATTTTGTATTTCTTTGTTCCTTTCATTTTGTTGTTGTTTTTTCTTTTGTGGTTTGATGGTTTTCTGTTATGTTTGAATTCTCTTATTTTTGTTTTTTGTGACTCTGCTGTTTGCTTTTGATTTGTGGTTACAATGATTTTGAAGTATGTTAACCCATTACTACATCTACTTGGTTTATTTTAGTAGGCATATAAGCTCAAAGACATTCTAAAAAAAAAAAAGAAAAAAAAAAACCCTACATTTTCTTACTCCCTGCCCCACATTTTATGATCTTTGATATCCTCCTTAACATCTTAATGTTTATCCTTTTTTTGTTCATTGTAGTTATCATTGCTTTCACAATTAAAAAAAATTATATCTTGGTTTATTTAAATGATTTACTTTCCAATTGTGATTTTGTCTTTTCTATAGATTCTTGCTGCTCTTCTATTTAGAGAAGACCTTTCACTATTTCTTTTAGTATATGTTTAGTGTTGCTATATTCTTTTACTTTCTGCTTTTCTGATAAATGTATTATTTTTCCTATTCTAAATGATAATCTTGCTGGGTAGAGTATCCTATGTTACAGGTATTTTCCTTCCAGGAGTTTGAACATACCTTGCCACTTTCTTCTAGCATGCAGTGTTTCTGTGGAGAAATCAGCTGATAGCCTTATGGGGGTTCTCTTGTAACTATTTTTTTCTCTTTGCCTTTTGAATCCTGTCTTTAACTTTTGTTANATTAAAAAAAATTATATCTTGGTTTATTTAAATGATTTACTTTCCAATTGTGATTTTGTCTTTTCTATAGATTCTTGCTGCTCTTCTATTTAGAGAAGACCTTTCACTATTTCTTTTAGTATATGTTTAGTGTTGCTATATTCTTTTAGTTTCTGCTTTTCTGATAAATGTATTATTTCTCCTATTCTAAATGATAATCTTGCTGGGTAGAGTATCCTATGTTACAGGTATTTTCCTTCCAGCAGTTTGAATATACCTTGCCACTTTCTTATAGCATGCAGTGTTTCTGTAGAGAAATCAGCTGATAGCCTTATAGGGGTTCTCTTGTAACTATTTTTTTTCTCTTTGCCTTTTGAATCCTGTCTTTAACTTTTGTTATTTTAATTATAATATATCTTAGTGTACGTCTGTTTGGGTTGATCTTGTTTGGTGCTTCCTGTACCTGGATATTTGTTTCCTTCTTTAGGTCTGGGAACTTTTCAGTCACAATTTCTACAAATACACTTTTATCCCCTTCCCCTTTCTCTTTTTTCTCCTGTGATCCCTAATATGTGTATATTGGTTCACTTTATCTCATAGTCTCATATTGCTTTTATTTATTTATTTTGGTTTGGCTTTCTGTCTGCTGTTCTGATAGGCTGATTTTCAGTATTCTATCTTCCAGATTAGTTGTTCCTCCTTCTACAATATTAGCTTGTTATTTATTGCCTTTAGTTCAGCTCTCATCATGGCAAGTGAGTTCTCTAATTTTGGTTGACTCCTCTTTATTGTTTCTAGTGCCTTGTTACAGTGATCTGCATTTCTGTTGTTGTTTGCATGTGTGTGCATGTGTGTTAAGTTGCTTCAGTGATGTCCACCTCTTTGTGACTCTATACACTGTAGTTCACCAGGCTTCTCTGTCCATGGGATTCTCCAGGTAAGAATACTGGAATGGGTTGCCATGCCCTCGTCCAGGGGATCTTCCCCACCCAGGGAACNAGATTAGTTGTTCCTCCTTCTACAATATTAGCTTGTTATTTATTGCCTTTAGTTCAGCTCTCATCATGGCAAGTGAGTTCTCTAATTTTGGTTGACTCCTCTTTATTGTTTCTAGTGCCTTGTTACAGTGATCTGCATTTCTGTTGTTGTTTGCATGTGTGTGCGTGTGTGTTAAGTTGCTTCAGTGACGTCCACCTCTTTGTGACTCTATACACTGTAGCTCACCAGGCTTCTCTGTCCCTGGGACTCTCCAGGTAAGAATACTGGAATGGGTTGCCATGCCCTCCTCCAGGGGATCTTCCCCACCCAGGGATCGCACCTGCATCTCTATGTCTCCTGCATTGGCAGGTGGGTTCTTTACCACTAGTGCCCCCTGGTCTTTCTCAATTCATTATGTTTATTACCTTCCTTTTGAATTTGGGATTTGGTAGACTGGAGAGGTCTGTTTCATCGTTTGTTCTTTTAGGGGATTTTTCCTTGTTCTTTTAATTGGGAGTGGCTCCTCTGTTTCTTCATTTTAGTTCTATTTCTGTGACTCTATGAATTTAGGGGAAATGGTTATCTACTGTGTTTTTTATATGGCAGTTTCGCTGAGTAGGCTGCATGAGTCTAACATTTTTGGTGCCAGGACTGTTTTTAGTATGCATGCCTGCCAAATATTTCCTTGGTATGTGCTGGCTGTTATCGCCTTGGCAGGTGGTGTGGTTGGTGTTGTGCTGATCAGAGTCCGCACTGGATGTTGAACGGGGCCTGCTCTTTGCTCTGAGGTTGTCACATCTCTGTAGAGGCAGAGTCTGTTCCCAAGTTGTTGGTCCATCCCAGCAGGATAGCCATAACCCCCATACCCTCCAAGGCAATACGCTTTGATGTCTTAAGGAGAAAGGGTATGTCACTGGAACTACCTATTCATCAGCATCTCCTCAGTGGCCAGTCATAAGAAGGTCCTGAACGTTGAGGTTCAAACACCAGTGTTTTCCCAGGACCGTATCCTTGATAAGCCTATCATCATCACAAAGTAGAAGTCCACAAGATCCTAGCCCATGCCAGAATTACAGTGAGGGAGCTTTCTTTCCACCAAGGATCTTCCTCTGACCTCACAAGTCCGACCCAGATAGTGATCAACTGGATTCTGAGAAACACTTCAGCATAAGCTTTATGGGGAAGACCATGAAGCCACTAAAGGACAGTCACCACAGGACCCAAAGGAGTCACAGTGATCACAGAAGCCCTCTACTGGCCCTTGGCCAATAACAATGGCAACATTTTGTTGTTGCTGAAGAGGGTACCTGTCCTTACCCATCATAGTAGACTCACTCTCAGAGCAAGAGAGTCTGTCCTAGGTAGAAAAACTCTGCAGACCTCACCTCAGCTACCCCAGGTGGTGGCCCCACAGTGCAACACATAGCTTGAAATAACTTATTATGGCTAGATGTGTCTTTTCTACATGGACTTCCAAGACATCAGCTACATGGACAGAGATCTCATTTGAGGCTGTCAGATCAAAACTGACGTCAAACTGCAATATCAGTGACTTTTGTTCTTGTAGCCATTCTCTGGCATACAGTTCCACTCACCTGGGGATGTGGAGTGAGAGAGGATGTGGAGGAAGGAGGCAATATTCATTAAAGAAACTGCTGCTCAGTGTTCTTATTCCAATAGCATATTTTAACTCCCGATGTAAGCTTGAGAAGTCAGTGAGTCTCTCTAGGCCTCAGTATATCTATCTGTAAAATGGAATTGCCTTTACATCATAGGATGTTCAAGAGTATGAGGAAGGTACTAAGAAGTAGGATCTTATAGAAGTGTGTGGGTGGAGTGATTCCTGCTTGTGTTACAGCTTTTTTCTACAATTTTGATTACTCACCAGTGTATCCCCAGGACCCAGCAGAGTGAACAACACACAGCTGGCCTTCTATATGCATCAAATGAAAAAAGTGAATGACTGAAGTTTTCAGTCATTCATTCAAAGGCTATGTATGGGTTTTTAAGAGATAGGTAAGTAGCTGTAGTCCTCTTTTCTCTTCTGCTTCTCTATGCCCTTCCCCAGTGCTCAGTTTACAAGCACCTCATCTTGGGCCAACATCAGTGACTACTGCCCCTATCCCTCCATGCAGTTGGCTGTATAGTACAAGTTGCATGTGGCTGTCTTAGGGTACTCAGAGAAGTTAAATGGGGGCTCTTAACACCATGCTAACCCTGGAGTTTGGGGTATGGATGGGGAGAAAAAGGTGGATTCAGAAGTTGGGGTGAGAAGTCTTGGGCCCACTAGCCTCCTCTAAGAAATCTACGGTTTGCCGAAACTCAGGCCTGGACTTGCTCTTTTTTTTTTTTTTTTTCATAGTGGTGGTTTTTTTTTTTTTTTTTTTCCAGGTGTACAGCAAAGTGATTCTGAGAACCACGCACACATATATATCTTTTTCAGATTATTTTCCACTATAGGTTATTACAACATGTTGAATATAGTTCCCTGAGCTATACAGGGAGCTATATTGTTGTTTATTTTATATAAAGTAGCTTCTGTTAATACCAAACTCCTGATTTATCCCCACCCTTTCCACTTTGATAACCATGTTTTTTTCTATGCCTGAGTCTATTTTTGTTTTGTAAATAAATTGATTTTATATCTTTCTTTAGATTCCATATATAAGTGATAATCATACTTGTCTTTTCCTTTCTTCATGTGATGTGAGAATGTTCTACCTGTTATGTTTTCCTCTTGGAGTCCATGTTGCTGCCAATGGTATTATTTTATTCTTTTTTTATGGCTAGGAATATTCTATTTTATACATCTATACTGTATCTTCTTTATCCATTCATCTGTCAACAGATATTTAGGTTGCTTCCATACCTTAACTATTGTAAATAGTGCTTCTAGGAACATTGGGGTGCATGGACCTTTTCAATTAGAATTTTCATCTTTTCTAGATATATGCCCTGGAGTGGGATTGCTAGATCATATGGTAACTCTTTGTTTTTCTAAGGGACCGTCATACTGTTCTCTATAGTGACGGCATCAATTTGTATTCCCACCAACAGTGTAGGAGGGTTCCCTTTTCTGCATATCCTCCTCAGAATTAACTGTTTGTAGACTTTTTGATAATGACCATTCTGACTGGTGTGAGGTGATACTGCATTGTAGTTTTGATTTGCATTTCTGTAATAACTAGTGGTGTTGATAATCTTATCATGTGCAAGTTAGCCATCTCCTTTGGAGAAATGTCTACTTTAAGTCTTCTGCTTCTTTTTTTTTATATTGAGCTGTTTATATGTTTTAGAAATTAAACCCTGTTGGTTGCATGATTTGCAAATATTTTCTTCCATAGGTTGTCTTTTCATCTGGTTTATGGTTTGCTTTGCTGTGCAAAATCCTATAAGTTTAATTAGGTCCCATTTGTTTATTTTTGCTTTTATTTCCATTGCTCTAGGAGACAGATCAAAAAATATTAATGCAATTTATGTGAGGATGTTCTACCTGTTATGTTTTCCTCTTGGAGTTTTATAGTATATGGTCTTACATTTAGGCCTTTAATCCATTTTATTTTTGTATATGATTGTTAGAGAATGTTCTGACTTCATTACTTTACATGTAGCTGTCCAGTTTCCCCAGCACCACTTATTGAAGAGACTCTCTTTTCTCCATTGTATAGTCTTTCCTCCTTTGTCATAGATTAATTGACTGTAAGTGCATGAGTTTATTTTTGGGCTTTCTCTCCTGTTCCATTGACCTTTGCATCTGTTTTTGTTCCAGGACCAAACTATTTTGATTACTACAGTCTCAAGTCAGGGAGCATGATCCCTCCAGCTCTGTTCTTTCTCAGGATTGTCTCAGCTATTTTGGGTCTTTTGTATTTCCATATAAATTTTTAATTTATTTGTTCTATTTCTGTGAAATCTAGTTCTGTTTTGGATAAAAGTGGCAAGTATGGGAATCCTTACCCTGTTCCTGATCTTAGAGGGGATGCTTTCAGTTTTCACCATTGACTATGATGATGGCTCTGCATTTGTCATATACGGCCTTTATTATGTTAAGGTTGGTTCCCTCACAAGAGAAGACTCTACACATGGATGTTACCAGATGGTCAATACCAAAATAATATTGATTATATTCTTTGCAGCCAGAGATGGAGAAGCTCTATACAGTCAGCCAAAACAAGACCGCGAGCTGACTGTGCCTCAGATCATGAACTCCTTATTGAAAAATTCAGACTTAAATTGAAGAAAGTAGGGAAAACCACTAGACCATTCAGGTATGACCTAAATAAAATCCCTTACAATTATACAGTGAAAGGGACAGATTCAAGGGATTAGATCTGATAGACAGAGTACCTGAAGAACTATGGATGGTGGTTCGTGACATTGTACAGGAGACAGGGATCAAGACAGGGATCTGCAAGTAAAAGAAATGCAAAAAAGCAAAAGGGCTGTCTGATGAGGCCTTACAAATAGCTGTGAAAAGAAGGGAAGTGAAAAGCAAAGGAGAAAAGGAAAGTTATACCCGTTTGAATGCAGAGTTCCAAAGAGTAGCAAGGAGAGACAAGAGAGCCTTCCTCAGTCAGTGATCAGTACAAAGAAATAGAGGAAAACAGTAGAATAGGAAAGACTAGAGATCTCTTCAAGAAAATCAGAGATACCAAGGGAACATTTCATGCAAAGATGAGCACAATAAAAAACAGAAATGGTATGGACCTAACAGAAACAGAAGATATTAAGAATACATAGAGGAACTATACAGAAAAGATCTTCACAATCCAGTTAATCACGATGGTGTATGATCTCTCACCTAGAGCCAGACATCCTGAAATGCAAGTCAAGTGGGCCTTAGGAAGCATCACTATGAACAAAGCTAGTGGAGGTGATGGAATTCCAGCTGAGCTATTTCAAATCCTAAAAGATGATGCTGTGAAAGTGCTGCACTCAATATGCCAGCAAATTTGGAAAACTCAGCAGTGGCCACAGGACTGGAAAAGGTCAGTNTGTAGGCGGGGTTGTATCAGTGGCTTGTCAAGGTTTCTTGGTTAGGGAGGCTTGTTTTGGAGTTCTCCATTTTGCATTTTTACATTTCTTCTTCTTGGGGATGGTTTTGATCACTGCCTCCTGTACAATGTTATGAACCTCCATCCATAGTTTTTCAGGCACTCTGTCATATCTAATCCCTTAAATCTACTTGTCACCTCCACTGTATAGTCATAAGGGATTTGATTTAGGTCATACTTGCATGGTCTAGTGGTTTTCCCTAGTTTCTTCAATGTAAGTCTGAGTTTTTCAACAAGGAGTTCATGATTTGAGCAATAGTCAGCTCCTGGTCTTGTTTTTGTTGACTGTATAGAGTTTCTCCATCTTCAGCTGCAAAGAATATTAACAGTCTGATTTCAGTATTGACCATCTGGTGATGTCCATGTGTAGAGCTGGCTCTTGTGTTTTTGGAAGAGGGTGTTTGCTATGACCAATATGTTCTCTTGGAAAAACTCTGTTAGCCTTTGCCCTGCTTCATTTTATACTCCAAGGACAAATTTGTGTTACTTTGGGTATCTCTTGACTTCTACTTTTGCATTCCAGTCCCCTATGATGAAAAAGGTCATCTTTTTTTGGTGTTGGTTCTAGATGGTCTTGTAGGTCTTCATAGAAACATTCAGCTTCTTCAACATCAGTGGTTGGGGCATAGACTTGGATTACTGTGATAGTNTCCAAGGACAAATTTGTGTTACTTTGGGTATCTCTTGACTTCTACTTTTGCATTCCAGTCCCCTATGATGAAAAAGGTCATCTTTTTTTGGTGTTGGTTCTAGATGGTCTTGTAGGTCTTCATAGAAACATTCAGCTTCTTCAACATCAGTGGTTGGGGCATAGACTTGGATTACTGTGATAGTGAATGGTTTGCCTTGGAAATGAACAGATCATTCTGTCATTTTTGAGATTGCATCCAAGTACTGCATTTCAGACTCTTGTTGACTATGAGGGTTACTCCATTTCTTCTAAGGGATTCTTGCCCACAGTAGCAGATATAATGGTCATCTAGTTAAATTCACCCATATCAGTCCATTTTAGTTCACCGATTCCTAAAATGTCAATGCTCACTCTTGCCATCTTCTGATTGACCACTTCCAATTTACACTGATTCATGGACCTGACATTATAGGTTCCTATGCAATATTGCTCTTATAACATCCAACTTTGCTTTCACCACCAATCACATCCAAACTGGGCATTGTTTCTACTTTGGCTCAACCTCTTCATTCTTTCTGGATTTATTTCTTCACTCTTCTCCAGTAACATATTGGACACCTACCAACTTGGAGAGTTCATATTTCAGTGTCCTTTTTTTTTTTTTGACTTTTCATATTGTCCATGGGGTTCTCAAGAATGCCTAAGTGGTTTGCTATTCCCTTCTCCAGTGGACTACATTTTATCAGAACTCTTGACTGTGACCCATCCATCTTGGGTGGCTCATAGTTTCATTGGGTTAGACAAGGCTGTGATCCATATGAAGTTTCCTCCATGTTACCAAGTGGTAGGAAGGTAATAGTGTCCGTTATTTATCTATTGTCTGTCATTCCCATACCTGACTGTCCATACACTGCTCAGACTTTTGTGCAACTGCCTTTCTAATGGGTTCTGCATTCTAGGAATAGAGAAAAGTTATTATTATCCCTTCTTTTCTTCTTTGGCTTCTGGCAGCAGCTGTGGAAGTGGCTTCACTGCTTTGACGATTCTAACTTTGGTGTCAGCAATCCTTTTTTGGTGGTTCTGGTAGTAACTATATGGTTTTCTCTATTGGATCAACATCGACTAGGTGGTCTACCCCATGGCTTCAGTATCAGCAGATGCTACGATCTTCCATGGTAACAGTACTATGCTCCTGGCACAGCAGTCAGAGCATTCTGAACTCTGGAAACACCGATTCCTTCTCTTTTTTCTTTAGCTATATTTCCTTCCTGTGGTAACTAATTTCTGGGTTAACTCTTTTCCCGCATTTTCCTGATTTTGTCTCACCTTTATAACTAGTTCTCTGTGTTAAATGCCTTCTGTTTTTCATATTGTATCTTGCCTGATACACAAAACTTCACAGGTAGAAAGCAATTTTATCATCTCCCCCCAAAAGAAGTAGGAAGAAGGAAATATAAAACATTACATTAACAAATACATTATTTCCCATAAGTTAAATAAGCATTACCTTGTTGATCATAATATTAGAACACTACTTATACATTTTTCTCACATTAAAACATATTTCCATATATGATAGGCTGTTGCTTTTGGAACTGATTCTATATATATGTCATCTTAAATTAATTCTGAGTTTTGCATCTGAACTCTTTATACTTTCTTAACCATTTGATACATTTTATGCTAAAGTGTACCAAGTTAAATGTAATATTTCCATGTACACACAAAAATGTCTTCTTCTCTGATCCATTGTGGATGTATAGTATGGCCTAGACTTAAAGTGAAGCAAACTTGAGAAATGAGTGACTCTGACTCTTGCATTCCTGCTAGCAAATCTCTGGATGAATGACATCATCTAGAAACCATTTATTTGAAAGTTTTAAGAGTTGTTATCTAAATATTAATCTGCAAGGAACTAGCTAATGACTGATCATTTATCCAGCCATCCATCCAGCACAAAACTATGGTATCATTGAAGATGATATTCATCTATAACCATTAACATTGCAAGATGTTTACAAGACATTGCTGAGTGAAGGAATTGATTATAAAAGTTTGTATCATATGACTGCATTTTTGTTTAAAAATATCTGTATGGTTTAAATTTTTCTTTTTACTGAGCTTATTTTCTATAATGAAAATATATTAATCTTATTTATATGAAAAAAAATTAAAAGACAAATCAGCATGCTCCATGGTATAGGACTCTGGCCTGAAGGGCTGTTCAGAGGTGATGAGAAAGAAGCAAGGAGAATTAAATAAGACCCATTCCTTCCAGACTGGCAGGTGTATCCCTGCCTTATGGGAGCAAGGTACTGGGTGGCGTGTGAGCTTCTGTCCAACTCAGGGTTCTGAGATCCAAACTAAAATGCAATCCAAAGAAAATTTATTGGTGATCATCCTCTGCCAAGATCTATATCAGGTCCTAGAAGGAGAGAGATGGAGGCCAGTACCTGCCCTGCTGGTACCTATTATTTGGTCGAGAGGTTGATACTAGCTTTGGAGTAGAAGATTTCTCTTTGAACCATGCCTCTGCCCCTCACTAGCTGTGCAAATTTTGGGGAATTTTCTTGTCCTTCGTAAAGGTGAAAAATCTGAAACTTAAAGAGAAGGTAATAATTCTTCCTTTTCTTTGTTGTTTGGAGGATTCAATAGAATTATAGTCTAAGAGGAAGGGAGAGAAGGAAGAATAGAGAGAGAAAGGCAGAGAGGGATAGAGTCATTCATTTTCTAGGCCGGTTTTTAGGCTTTTCAAGAATGAGAAAAGTCGATAAGAATGAAGGAAAAAAAAAAGATCCTTACCTAAGGAGGGGTATCAGACTTTGAGAGTGAGCATTGGTTACAAGTTAATAACATATATAAATTAGATAATTTTGTAGTATCTCCTCATAGTTTTTGCCTTTTGTGAGCACACAGGGCCTTATCAGAATCAGATTTTCCATGTAAACTGTGTGTGGTTACTGAAGGACAAAGGACTTGCTCAGCCCATCTTTCCCAGAGACCCCAGATAACGGGAAAGCAGTGGGAGATGGAAGGACCATGGTCCACTGAGTCTGCATCATAGATACAGAGTAGACAACACTGTGGGATGCAGGGAGCAAGGAAGGCTGAGAAGGAGAGGGGGTTACTTGGCCATAGTAAATTATTTCTACCTAATAGAAAAATTGTAATTTCTACATTTTTTTCTAAAATAAATATGTAGAAAAAATATATATGAATAACTTTTCTATGAGTTTCAGTTTGTTATCTTCTAGAGGTTACAACTGGAGGACAAAGTCCTATTCTCACCTCTCATTCTCCTTAACCAAATGCTCTGTTGAAGAGAGAAATGTAATGACCTAAAGACAGTATCAAACACCAATCAGTATCCCAATATGTATCCTGACATCTTTTTGCTCTTGGAAGTCTTACCTCACCAACTGCTGTTGTTGTTCAGTTGCCTAGTCACGTCCGACTCCTTGTGACCCCATGGACTGCAGCACACCAGGTCTCCCTGTCTCTCACCATCTCCCAGAGTTGAAATCAAGAGTCCTGTCATCTCCATTGGTAGGAATTCTTAGCCCAGCGCTGGTCTCAACAGAACAATACTTGGAGGGTTCACCAATAGTCTCTCAGCAAAATTATTCCATTATTTATGTTTACATTGTAGAATTATGAGCCAACCATGGTAAATCAAAGTAATAGTCTTTCAATTGGCTAAGTAGATTTGTTAACCCACTGAATAATCATTCACCAGTAAATGAATCAGCCTTATTTGTTTAAATGTTGATGCAGATAAAACATGTGTTCCCATTATTTTAAGACATTGATATGAATGAGAGATAAAGTCAAACCAAAGGCCATGCCTTCAGTACTGGAGGGAGGACAAGTTAATTTAAAAGCAAACCCAGTCAGTCAAGCTTTGTGCCAGCTCCTTGGGAGATTATGAAGCACAACTTCCCTGTTCTCAAGAAACTTTGAGTCAAGTTAAAAACTCAAGAAACTCACAGCAATTAGGGAACAATAGATACTATACATTCAAAACCAGTCTTTTCAGTTAGGACTCCTTTTAAAAGTAATTAATTTAGTAAATCAGACAAAGGTATAACCAAAACTTAAAAATTGTAAGTCTTATAATCAAGAGATAAGGACTGTTAACATTTTAGTATATCTTCATCCAGATTGTTTTTGTACAAATAACAGGTATTTTCAGTAAAGTAAGATCACATTATAAAACTGTTTTTAACTTATTAGTTATACTCAACAATATACTATGAAAAAAAAAATTGACAATTTTCTTACCAAATTGGAAATTACACAAAGTTAGGAAGGAGAGCCATTGCTGAAAGAAACACCATTTATAAAGATCTTGCCAGAAGACAATATGGGCCAAACTCACAAGATTAAATTGAACAGAGCTGTCTTTCAAGTCCTTAACTTAGATTGCAAGTCTATAGATCTTAGCTGACTGTAAGCATGATAGGTGTCAACAGTGTCACTGGCTTTCAAAATGCTAATGTAAGCTAGGGTGTTGGAACAAAAGCACGGTACCCAATAAAACAAAGGGAAAGTCCTTTCTAGGTTGTGTGGCCTGACTGTATCTTGAGTTCTACAGTCAGTTTTATGACCTGAGTTGGTCAAAAGGACAGTAAGTGAGATGGAAATTGTTGAGTCAATTGCAAGAATGAGAGGTGCTTAGCTGGAAAAGAGAAGACTTGGAGGCTCTGTGTGTGTATGTGTGACTGTGTACAAGTACGTGTGTGGAAATTCTACATACGTACAGAGTCCTATACTCTAAAAGAACAATGTGATATATTTTGTGTAATTTCAGAAGGCAAAAATATCTGGACAGTTCTGAGATCGTCCTCATAGCACTGAACAGAGAAATACTTTTTCAACCATCCACGCTGTCTAAGAGTGGAACAGATTGTCTTTGTGGTGGTAAGTTCCCCTTTTCAAGTATCTCTTCTTACTCCCTAACTTTATTTTTCAAGGCAGTTTATCTCTGTGTCAATATATACCTGTCCTAGCTCCTGTGATTCTGAGTGCTGTTTAAGGAAGATTAGGCCAGCAAGAGGACTTCCTTGGTAGCTCAGATGGTAAAGAATCTGCCTGCAATGCAGGAGACCTGGATTCAATCCCTGGGTCAGGAAGATCGCCTGGAGAAAGAAATGGCTACCCACTCCAGAATTCTTGCCTAGAAAAGTCCATGGACAGAGGAGCCTGGCAGGCTATAGTCCAGGGGTCACAAAGAGTGGGACATGACTGAGCACACAGACCGAGTGTGCAAGGTATAGGATGTAAACAGAGAAGTAAGATGACAGAACGCAGGAGAACCAATACAGAAAACGTTTTCTCTCACCAAGTCTTCATTCTTCTCTTCTCCCCATGAAAAAAACAAATACCAGGAGAACAGAAGAGGAAAAGATATAGTCAAAGGATCAGCAGTGGAGACATTGGCAAAAGCAAGACCTTACACTGGAAAGTCTCAAAAGGAAGTGAAAAGCAGGAGCCAAACTGCTGGGCCCAGAGTGGGTGGAATGAAAAAGATAGATGGTTGTAGAAGAGATAACTAACGAGGCTCTGATAACTCTAATTTTCTGGGCCTTGGTGAGCTTTGCCTACGGTTCAACTAAATGGAAATATAAATAGCTGAGAAAGAAGCCAGTGGATGGGAACTGACATAATGGACTATTGACTCTCTGAGATATGAGGGACCTTCTTAAAAGCATAATATTTTACGTGGTCATTTGTCAGGCTTCCTCTGGGTAAGCGAGCTCCTTTGGGGGAGGTAAGTGGATTGGCTAATCTTAGTGTTTTGTTTAAAGTACACCCTTTAACGTACACCTAGTACATTGTGCTAGAGATCAGTTAGCTTCACCGAGCAGACGGGGAGGGAAAAAGACATAGGCACCCACCCATCCTCCTCTTTCTACCAAGGGGCTTTACCAGGTGAGTGCCCAATAAAAGATCAAATACCCACTTTCTTCCCCCTTCCACTAGCCTTGCCAGACCATCAAGATCCCTGTCTGAAGGAACCAAGCCACTCTTCTCTTCCTGCTCTCACAGAGTGGAGTTAGCCCATAGGCCATCCAGGCATTTACCCAGTGGACACCACCTCCTATTAAACCCCCTCACTCCACCCTGATTGTCTCCGCATGCATATACCCTCAGCGCTATGAACCTGTATCTTCCACCTCTGTGCTCAGTGAAGGGGGTGGGGGGTGGGGCGGTTTCCTTTATGCCCCAGCCCAAAGTGATCATCCACCCCACTCCCCCATACCCTTATTGCCTTCACCAGCAGTCTTCAGTGGACCTGGAGCTTGTTAAAAAAAACAAAAAACAACCGAGAAGCAAAGACTCCAACTCAGTATTTCGAGGAATACAGCCTGAGACTCTGTCCTTTCACAAGCCCCCAGCTGATTCTGATGCACAGCATTATTTGCAAACTGTTGGGTTCTGGGCAATGGTTTAGGATTTCCTATAAATTGCTATGTATTGTATGCTAATTATGCTTGAGTTAGGTCTAAGCCTCCAGAAGTCAACCATGATCTCCTAGACTGGGACCATCGCTTATTTTCCTTGATACTTCCCTTCCCTGACACAGGGAGTTGTGCTCAGAAAATGACATTTGATGATATGAGAAATTGGGCTATGTCCATTTTATAGAATGACAGTTTGAGGACATGCTGGTTTAATGATTCCATTACAGAGCCTATTGTCACCAAGCACCCCTCCCATAAAGATTTACCCTGTGGATTGGAATTTTGAGAATTTCCCAGCCAGCTTTCTCTCCCCTGGCTGTCTACTATCCTCACATCCAATATCATGGTGGTAAGACTCACTTCCACAACAACTTATTCCTGTTACTTCTGATACCATCTCTGTGAAACAATTTCTTAAATGTAAAATTACTGTGTAATAAAAGTTCTCACCAAAGTCCTCTGTTCTCTATTGCTTCATCTCCTAAGAGAAGAGAAATCTAGTTTAGAGGAAAAAGGCAATGTGAGCATTTAGATCTAGAAGACATGTATGAAAGATTCAGAGACGTGTAAGAAGCTGCCTTTGGTTGGAAACATACAGACACCTCCCCTGACATAACTAAAGTGGTGGATCATGAAAATCCATGAAGAAAGAGGACACATCTGTTGGAAAATAACGAATTCTGAGGTCATCTTCATATACACCTTCATCTAATGGATGAGAATTCAATGACTTCAACGTAATTGAGCCTGTCTCATGGGAGTCTCAAAATTTGAACTGACAACGTGAAGCATGTTTTTTGCTGAGAACATAAGATGAATGATTGTATAGAAAGTTTTTTCTGGTTCACACTTTCACTCAGACTGTGGCACAAATAAACAACAATTCCATTCTGCACCCATGAAAGAGCAAAGTTACAAAAAGCTACAGAATTTTTTTTTTACATTCCTGATATTTAATTATTATTTTTCAGTAAGCAGAAGGGCTAGTGGCAGTTTGCTATTACAGCAGTTTCAATTGACAGTTACATATTGACTAAAAAGCTCACTTCTCAGATGCAGGTGAACTGGTGTCTATGAAAACTGACCAGTCTAGATCCAACCCACTCTGAGATTCAACACAAGTTTTGCTTTCCCTTCAAAGTGAAGTCCAGAGCCTGTCTTGACAAATAGGAACACAGCCTGTCTCCATTCGTATTTCCAAACCTTCAGATAAAGTCTTGCCAGAAAGTCTTTTTGTTCTCTCTGCTTCATTTGCCGTTTCTGCCTCCAGTTCTGCTTCCCCGGTGGCTCAATGGTAAGGAATCCACCTGCAATTCAGGAGCCAAAGGAGACTCAGGTATGATCCCTGGGTCAGGAAGATCCCCTGGAGAAGGAAATGGCAACTCACTCCAGTATTCTTGCCTGGAGAATCCCATGGACCAGAGGAGCCTGGTGGGCTACAGTCCATGGCATCACAGAGATTTCGACATGACTGAAGCAACTCAGCACGTGCTTCCGGTTTTGCATACTCTCTTTCCCCACCTCTGTTCCTCTCTGAATTTTACATATGTTTCAAGGTTTGGCTCAGGTCACATCTCTTTGATTGAGGTTTCTCCAGCAACTCTTCCTCCAATCAATCACCTCAGTCTTTCAAATGCTGCAACACTGAGACGACATGGATTATCCCTGCTTTTTTTTTTTTTTTAATTCTTTTACAATATTGCTCCTGTTTTATGTTTATATTTTTATTTTTGGCTACTGGGGCATGTGGGATCTTAGCTGTCCAACCAGGGATGGAACCCAGCTCCCTGCGTTGGAGGGTGAAGTCCTAATCACTGGACTTCCAGGGAAGTTCCTCGCCCTGTTTTTCATCACTAAGTATTTGTGTTTTATTCAGAGTGAGCACAAATACCTGCATTTCATCACACAGGCACTCCTTCTACACTTAGTAGTTGTCTGACCCTGAGCAAAGTATGCCTCAGTTCCCGTTCTATAAGGTGGGAATAACAGAACACCACTCTCACAGAATCACAGTGAAGACAGATAAAAATCATGGTTTGTTCACAGTTAACTATTATCATTATTATTGGTGCCTAATGCAGATGCCTGGCTCACTGGCGTAGTCAGTGGCCTCATGATGCACAATGATACCCTTGATTATGGTGACCTTGGTCTCTAGCGTCTAGTCTAACATATGAACTTTCTGTAACCTTCTCAAATCTTAAAGTGAAAAAACATATTTCCATACATACATAACTCACATTTATATATAACTAACCCATATATAATACATCTTCCTACACTCCAAAATTAAATAATTAATATGAAATCCAAGTCATCAAACAAAATTATACTAGCTAACTGGTGAGGACTATGGGCACATCCCTTTGGTATTTCTCTGAGCCTACTGAAAATGCCACCTGGGCAGGAGCTTTTATCATTCAAACTTTCTATCACTTGGAGATTTGGAATGCAGATCTTTAGTTGTTCAGACCTGGCTTTATTTGTAGGCAGCCTTGGAGATGTGTATACAGGGGTAGAGGTCTCTGTCCAAATCACATTCCTCATTTGTCTGTGAAGATGACATACACAGTTGCTGTCAGAGAGTTACTGCTCTGAGATAAGGCTGCGGACATCTCTATTAGAGAGGAACCTACCTATGGTCCTGTTATGGACTCAGTCTTGCCTTTTCAAAATTCACAGGTTATAGCACTTAATCCCCAATATGGCTGTATTGGGAGATGAGAGCTTTAGGGAGATAACTAAGGTTAAATGAGGTCATAAGAGCCAGGCCCTAATCCAATATGACTGGCGTCCTTATAAGAGGAGACAGACACCAGGGATGCCAGTGCACAGAGAAAGTTGAGCCATGTAAAGATACTACAAGAAGGGTACCTTCTGCAAGTTACAGGGAGAACCCCCAGGATAAGTCCACCCTGCCAGCACCTTGATCTTGGACTCTCAGCCTCCAGAACTATGGGAAAACAAATTTCTTTCGTTTAAGTCACCCAGTCTATGATATTATATATGGTTATGGCAGCCCTAGCTAACTGACAGTTGCAGATCCCACAAGTGATAAATTCTCCATATTTTAACAGTAATGTCCTCAAATATACCAGTGAGTGAGACCCCTGACCATCGCAAAGGAGAGCAGAAGATAGAGCTGGAACCCAAAACAGGCCAGCGGCAGTGGAAGAAGGGGTACTGAGGGTAGGTAGAGAAGAACAGTCCAGCATACAGAGGGTTGCCATGGAAAGACAGGTGGGGACAGGATTCTGAAGTGGGCAGCCCTGTGCAGCTCCTGCTTGGAAATACTAGGGGGCTTCTATAACGAGCAGGTCAGAGAGGGTAGGACAAGATACCTACTCCCCTTCCAGTTGACCCTGACAGGGGCAATATGGTACCAAGATATTAGAACCCCACTGGGCTGCTTCCTCTTCACTGTGGCTCTTGCCTTGCTAAGCTCTCATTATCAATGCCTGATTTCCAGGAACTGGTTCTGATCTGATTCAATGGCTACACTTAAGCTGCACATTTGAAGTAATTAACACTGTTGACTGGAAGTGTTGTAATATCAAATCATCAGCACACTCTAAGCCACTTCTCTACAGTTCCTCAACATATTTAAGAAAAATATAGATAGCTATCAGATGATGAGGTCAGGGCTTGAAGAGGCCAGGAAATACAGGGTGTAGGGTTCAGGGAATTTTAAAAACTATTTTCATTATACCTCTACATTTCCAAGTACATCTAAACAGCACTCAATACCTCTACCACAGAATGGTTAAATGGCTCTGGTCTGGGAGTCCAGAGACGTGAGTTCAAGGCATATCTTTGCAGGTAACTTCTAAATTAATGGGTTTTTTTTTTCAACACTGTGAGTCACCAAGAGTGTAGAAGAGTTCTCTTTTCTCCACATCCTCTCCAGCATTTATCGTTTGTAGACTTTTTGATGATGGCCGTTCTGACTAGTATAAGGTGATACCTCATCATAGTTTTGATTTGCAAAGTAAAGTGAAGTCGCTCAGTTATGTCCGACTCTCTGTGACCACATGGACTGTAGCCTACCAGGCTCCTCTGTCCATGGAATTTTCCAGGCAAGAATACTGGAGTGGGTTGCCATTTCCTTTTCCAGGGGATCTTCCCAACCCAGGGATCTAACCCGGGTCTCCTGCATATTGCTATTGCTGCTGCTAAGTCGCTTCAGTCGTGTCCGACTCTGTGCGACCTCATAGCCCACCAGTCTCTCCTGTCCCTTGGATTCTCCAGGCAAGAACACTGGAGATTAGGCAGACGCTTTTACCATCTGAGCCACCAGAGAAGTCACAGTTCTCTAATAATTAGTGATGTTGAGTATCTTTTCACGTGCTTTTTCACATGAGCCTCTAGTCTTATAGATCCATGTTTCTTTAAGAATCAAGTATGAGGATTTAACGTGGTGAGACACACAGAGAAGCCAGGATCTGGAAATCTGTATTCCAGTCCCTGAACTTCCTTACTAGCTCTGTGGCCTGTGACATCTGGCCCCTTTCCTGTCTAGGCCTCAGTTTCTTTGTCTTTAAATAATGCAGATAAACTTTCCCATCTGTAAATTCCTTTGGTTCCAGAGTTCTGCAGTGCCACAGGGGAGAAAATGTTGGGGGTGAAACCAGATCGTGTGTGTGTGTGTGTGTGTGTGTGTGTACACACACAGACACTCCCTCAGCTGAGCAAGTGTTAAGTGGTGATGCAGGGTGTTCACTAAAATCATACGATCATTCTGGACTGATCTATTTGACTACATGCACCAGTCACTCACTGCTACAGCACCTCTACCCACACATAATATAATGGTAACCAACAAAATGTGACATTAGGTTAATAGTGAAAATATACACATGGAATGGAGGAAAGCCCACTCAGAGGGGTAGCTGGAGGAGGGAGACTTTGCGCATGCAAATAAAAAAATCGACCTCATTCACCCCTCTGGCTGCACTGAAATCCTGGGTGCTGTGTGTCACACTGAGAACTCACCACACAACGGGCTGCATTCACTGCTTTGGCAGTAAGATACAATGCCTATCCTGAAATCCGGTCAACCCGACACAGCATCCGCCACAGATTAAATAAAAATTTACCAGGTAAAAGCCAACTATGATAAACTCTCCAACAAACAAGAAGATTTGGAAAAGTATATTAAAATTTAAAAAAATTGCCAAGCCAAAACAAGGCAGCCATTGATGTTTACCAAGTGGCTCCTTTAATTAAGGACCGTCTCCTTAAATTACACTCATTTCTCTTACCCCTTTCAGGACAATCCAGGGTGAATAATATGTTTGTTTCTGGCTGAAAATGTGCCAAGATGAGAGGTAGTTTTGGGTTAATAAAACTGATCTGAGCTATCAACCAGAAATCTTGTCTACTTTTAGAGACCAAAAGAAGCTGGTTTAGCCTTGATTTTCAAGTATGAGAGGACAACCTAATCTACAATTTTAAAGAGTATGTAAGAAAAGTGAGAAATAAGAGGAAATGATATTAACAGGCAACTCAATCAAAAAACGGGCAGAAGATCTAAACAGACATTTCTCCAAAGATATACAGAAGGCCAAAAAGCACATGAAGAGATGCTCAACATCACTAATTATTAGAGAAGTGCAAATCAAAACAGCAATGAGGTATCTCACCTCACGCAGTCAGAATGGCCATCATCAAAAAGTCTACAAATAATAAATGCTGGAGAGGGTGTGGAGATAAGGGAGCCCTACTACACTGTTGGTAGGAATATAAGTTGATACAGCCACTATGGAGAACAATATGGAGGTTCCTTAAACTGAAAATAGAGTTACCATATGATCCTGCAATCCCACTCTGGGCATACATCCAGAAAAGATGAAAATTCTAATTCAAAAAGACACATGCACCCTAATGTTCAGAGCAGCACTATTTACAGTGGCCAAGACATGGAAACAGCCTACATCCATTGACACATGAATGGACAAAGATGTGGTACGTATATACAGTGGAATATTACTCAGTCATAAAAATGAAATCATGCCATTTGCAGCACCATGGATGAACCTAGAGAGTATCATACTAAGTGAAGTCAGACAAAGACATAGCATATGATATCACTTATATGTGGAATCTAAAAAATGATACAAATGAAGTTATTTACGAAACAGGAACAGACTCAGTGAATTCAAAAACAAACTTAAGTGTTACCAAGGGGAGAAGGGATAAATTAGGAATTAACATCTGCACATTTACTGTATATAGAATAGATCACCAACAAGGACCTTCTGTATAGCACAGGGAACTCGACCCACTATTTTTAAATAACCTAAGTGGGGAAAGATCTTGAAAAAGAACAGACGCATGGCTAACTGAACTGCTTTGCTGTACACCTGAAACTAGCACAACATTGTTAACCAACCATTCTCGACTATAAAAGAAGGTAGTTTCTAAAAGACCATTTTAAATAAATGGGATAAGAAAGGGGAGGGGTGAGATAGGGGCAGGAAACTAATGGATCCAAACTGCTCTGTGTAGGATAAATAAGCTACAAAGATATATTTTACAGAACCAGGAATATAGCCAATATTTTATAACTTTAAATGGAGTGTAATCTACAAAATTATTGAATTACTATGTGGTACACCTGAAACTAATAAAATATTGTAAATCAGCTCTACTTCAAACAAATCATTCAGGAAAATGTTAGAAACAGTAAATGGCATTCAGATCTACTCCTCTGTTCCTTGCTTCTCCTACCCACTCTAACACTGTACTAACATTTGGGTCTCCTTGCTGTCCAGTGTGGCCTGTGCAGAGCTGCCAGACAAAGCATTCTAGAAACAAATTGTTTTTCTTTCCTACCCAAGAACTAGCGATGGCTTCTCATTATCAGTTAGGAAGAAAAATCCCATTCAACACTGATAGAACCTTGAACAAACGCTTGCTTTATCTCCCTGTCCTCATTTCCCATCTCTGAAGCCCAGCTCCAATGAACTTTCCCCATGACCTTTGGGTGCCAGCTAGTCTCCTCTTTGTCGCCCACAGTCACAGACTTTCTCACATGCATCCCCTTGCTCATGCTGGTTTCTATTTTACTTGTCCAATTCACTGCCATAGCTTCAGCGTCTAGCAGAAAATCAGGCAGGGAGAAGATACATGATAAGTGCATGCTAAAAAAAAAAACAAAAGAATTAAAAGGCATGGACAACCATTCCATTGGTTTTGTTTTAGTCTAGACTCTAATGATTCCTGCAGGCCACTTCAACTGCACCTTGCTGTGTGAATCCTTCAGCTCTCCATCCCACACAAACCTCTTCTTTGCCTCAAAGTTATGGGGGGAGGGAATTATTAGCCCTTAGGGCTGATTTGACTGCTTCCTATACTTCTCCAGCATGTAACCTGGAGCTGGAGTCTCAGTGTGTGCATGCTCAGTTGTGTCAGGCTCCTTGCAACCCCATGGACTCTAGCCCACCAGGCTCCTCTTTCCATGGAGTTTTCCAGGCAGGAATACTGGAGTAGGTTGCCGTTTCCTACTCCAGGAGATCTTCCCGAGCCAGGGAACGAAGCCACCTTTCTGACATCACCTGCATTGGCAGGCTGATTCTTTACCACTAGGCCACCTGGGAACCCTAGCGTCTCAGTGGGTTCCCCAATTTTCCATATGGAGAAAAGGATTGAAATTAGTATGTAGCAGACCTAGATGCTGTGTTGAACTTTGAGTGTGGTCTAAACTGACTTGCAATCTTCTGTCTCCTCTTCCTGAATTGTGTGATATGGTCCTCATCTGCCCTTCCTATGCTATCTCTGAAGTTTGATGCTATATGTTCAGAGGGCAGGGATTGGAGCCAGGCTGTCTTGGCTCATATCCCAGTTATGTTATGTCCTAGCTGTGTGACCCTGGGAAAGTTACTTAACTCCTCTGTGTTCTCAATTACCTTATCATAGACATAATGTGAAGGTTAAAAAAAAAATTAAAATGTGTCAACTGCTTTAAACATGGCCTGGTACATCAAATGCCAAATTAATACTGGCTATTATTCTATACTAACCACACCAGCCTTCTGTTACTTTCAATACACTTTCTCCTTTCTACCTCAAAACTATCACACACGTGACTCCTATCTACCTGTACTCTTCTGAGTTCATGCTTTTCTTTTAAGATAAATGGGATCTTGTCAGAGGGGCCATTTCTGACTCATCTGCATTCTGGATTAAGGGTCTTCTAATGTGTCCCTCTTCAGTTCAGTTCAGTTGCTCAATTGTGTCTGACTCTTTGTGACCCCAAGAACCACAGCATGCCAGGTCTCCCTGTCCCTCACCAACTCCCAGAGTCCACCCAAACCCATGTCCATCGTATCGGTACGCCATCCAACTATCTCATCCTCTGTTGTCCCCTTCTCCTCCTGCCCTCAATCTTTCCCAGTATCAGGGTCTTTTCAAATGAGTCATCTCTCCACACCAGGTGACCAAAGTATTGGAGCTTCAGCTTCAACATTAGTCTCTCCAATGAACACCCAGAACTGATCTCCTTTAGGATGGACTGGTTGGATCTCCTTGCAGTCCAAAGGACTCTCAAGAGTCTTCTTCAACACCACAGTTCAAAAGCATCAATTCTTTGGCACTCAGCTTTATTTATAGTCCAACTCTCACATCCATACATGACCAATGGAAAAACCATAGCCTTGATTAGACGGACCTTTGTTGGCAAAGTAATGTCTCTGCTTTTTATATGCTGTCTAGGTTGGTTATAACTTTCCTTCCAAGGAATAAGTGTCTTTTAATTTCATGGCTGCTATCACCATCTGCAGTGATTTTGGAGCCCCCCAAAATAAAGTCTGACACAGTTTCCACTGTTTCTCCATCTATTTGCCATGAAGTCATGGGACCAGATGCCATGATCTTCGTTTTCTGAATGTTGAGCTTTAGGCCAACTTTTCACTCTCCTCTTTCACTTTCATCAAGAGGCCTTTTAGTTCCTCTTCACCCTCTGCCATAAAGGTGGTGTTATCTGCATAACTGAGGTTATTAATATTTCTCCCAGCAATCTTGATTCCAGCTTGTGCTTCTTCCAGCCCAGTGTTTCTCATGATATACTCTGCATAGAAGTTAAATAAGCAGGGTGACAATATACAGCCTTGACGTACTCCTTTTCCTATTTGGAACCAGTCTCTTGTTCCATGTCCAGTTCTAACTGTTGCTTCCTGACCTGCATACAGGTTTCTCAAGAGGCAAGTCAGGTGGTTTGGTATTCCCATCTCTTTCAGTTTTCCACAGTTTATTGTGATCCACACAGTCAAAGGCTTTGGCATAGTCAATAAAGCAGAAATGGATGTTTTTCTGGAACTCTCTTGCTTTCTCCATGATCCAGCGGATGTTGGCAATTTGATCTCTGGTTTCTCTGCCTTTTCTAAAACTAGCTTGCACATCTGGAAGTTCACATTTCACATATTGTTGAAGCCTGGCTTGGAGAATTTTGACCATTACTTTACTAGCATGTGAGATGAGTGCAATTGTGCAGTAGTTTGAGCACTCTTTGGCATTGCCTTTCTTTGGGATTGGAAGGAAAACTGACCTNTTCCTATTTGGAACCAGTCTGTTGTTCCATGTCCAGTTCTAACTGTTGCTTCCTGACCTACATACAAATATATATATTTATATATACAAATATATATAAATATATATATATATATCAGTTAATAAAGAATCTGCCTGAAATTCAGGAGACATATAATAAGATAAATTATATATAATAAATTTATTATATATATAAATTTCCAATATCTTTGATGTCACTGACACAAAATTACTCATCCAAGTATTAGCAAGTGGGACTTCCCTGATGGTCCAGCAGCTGGGACTCTTGAGAGTCCACTAAAGGGGGCACAGGTCTAGTCCCTTGTTTGGGAACTAGGATCCCATATGCCATGTAGGGAGGCCAACAAACAAACATTAGCAAGCAAAATTCAACAACACATGAAAACACTCATACACCAAGATTAAAGTAGAGTTTATTACAGGGATGTAAGTATGATTCAACATCTACAAATCATTCAATGTGATATACCAGATTAACAAAACAAGGATTAAAAGTAATATAATCCTCTCAAAAGACGTGAGAAAAGAATCTGATAAAATTTTATTGATAAAAATCAATGTCAATTTATGATAAAAAAATGGGTATAGGAGAGATGTGTATAAGAGACAGGGTTAAGAGTCTGCCCTTTGTCTGAAAAGATAAACAAAATTGACAAATCTCTATCCAGACTCATAAAGAAAAAAGAGAAAGNGGATTAAAAGTAATATAATCCTCTCAAAAGACGTGAGAAAAGAATCTGATAAAATTTTATTGATAAAAATCAATGTCAATTTATGATAAAAAATGGGTATAGGAGGAATGTATCTCAACATATTAAAGGCATTTTTGACAAAGTTACAGCTAAAATCACACTCAACAATGAATAGCTGAAAGTTTTTCTTCTAAGATCAGGAACAAGACAAGAAGGCCCACACTCATCGCTTTTATTCAACATAGTATTGGAAGTCTTAGCCAGAGAAAATAGGCAAGACAAAGAGATAAAAGACATCCAAATCAGAAAGGAAGAAGTAAACCATCACTGTTTACAGGTAATATGATACTACACACAGGAAATCCTAAGGACTTCATCAAAAAACTATTAGAACCAATGAATTGAGTAAATTTGCAGAATACAAAATTAAGATACATAAATCTGTTGTATTTCTATACAGTAATAATGAACTATCAGAAACAGAAATTAAGAAGTAATATCACTTACAATTACATCAAAATGAAGAAAATACAGCAGTGATGTCAGTATCTTGGTGGCATGAGATGTTCCCTTTGTCTCTCCTCTTCCATCTATAAGCAGTAAAACATCCATAATTCAACCAAGGCACCTCTGCCCCACACACCCCATTATGAGAAAATCCTACACATCGTGTATCTAAAGGTAGGTGACCTGGACCACACAAAACAGCTGGAAGCACAGAACAGTGGAAGGGGTGCTTGTCATCGCAGACCCCCAGCAATGGTGGCTGAGCCTACAGTCCCAGCAAGCTGAGCAGCGTGAGGACAAATCACCCGCACCACACCGAGTGCACAGCAGAGTGGTGCCTGCAGCCACAGGGAACCCGACAGCAGGGGTCAGCAGCCTGCAGCTCTGCCCCTCCTGTTGTGGACGTGGCGTGACTCCACCCTTGCTGCTCGTCACGGCAGAGCTTCTGAACCCCCACATCCTGGTCATGGCTGAGACACCTGTAGTACTTGTTTCCCCTCCCTCTGTTCCCCACCTTGCTGCGGCAGAGTCTGTGACCAAGTAGACCCCAGATGTGGTGGGAAAAAGACACCATCCTGGTAGCCCAGTCAGTGACATCATTTGTGGTGAGGCATTGCTGGCCCTGGTGGCACAGACTGCAAGGAGGGCAGCAGGCAACACATTTGACAGAGGGGGTAGAGGGGAAAACATGCCAATTCTAAAATATAACCAGAGGCAGCACAGGTGAGAGAAAATAAAAGCTTGTACTATACGGCACACCTCAGTTCAGTTCAGTTCAGTTCAGTTGCTTGATCATGTCTGATTCTTTGCGACCCAATGGACTGCAATATGCCAGGCTTCCCTGTCCATCACCAACTCCCAGAGTTTACTCAAACTCACATCCATTGAGTTGGTGATGCCATTCAACCATCTCATCCTCTGTCATCCCCTTGCCTTCAATCTTTCCCAGCATCAGGGTCTTTTCAGACGAGTCAGTTCTTCATCAGGTGGCCAAAGGATTGGAGTTTCAGCTTTAGCATCAGTCCTTCCAATGAATATTCAGGACTGATTTCCTTTAGGATGGACTGGTTGGATCTCCTTGCAGCCCAAGGGACTCTCAAGAGTCTTCTCCAACACCACAGTTCAAAAGCATCAGTTCAATTCTTCAATAGCACCACCTGTTGGAAAACAAAAAGGCATCTAATTATTAATCTGTTGATTGAGTAGAAGCAAGTTTAAAAAAAAGAAAAAAGATTTACTTTAGAAGAACATTATTTACTACTTCACATGTGCTTGCAGAAGAAGAACTCACCGAGCACCGAGAATGAAGAACCTGCATAACACAGTGTCACAGAAAGAAAATGACAATTCTCCAGAAACCAAATTTAAGCTTAAACTCATCTGAGAGAGATGAGTTACTGCAATCTGAGAGAGAATTCAAAGTAGCTGTCACCAAAAATAAATAAATAAATAAATCATAGAGCTATAAGAAAACTCAGAAATTTTGTTCAAGGATAAAATTACTGAACAGAAGGAATACTTTACTAAAGAGACTCAAACTATAAAAGAGAACTAAACAGGAACTTGGAAACTGAAGAATTCAATGAGTGAGATGAAGAGTGCATTGGAGGCCTTCCCTGGTGGTCTGCCTGCCAATGCAGAGGACGTGGGTTCAAACCCTGGTCTAAGAAGATACCACATGCAGTGGAGCAAATAAGCCCATACACCACAACTACCGCAGCCCACACACCCTAGAGCCTGTGCCTCACAAAAGAAGCCACTTCAGTGAGAATTCATGCACTGCAACTAGAGAGTAGCCCCTGCTCCCTGCAACTAAAGAAAGCCTACACGCAGCAGTGACAACCCGGTGCAGACTATAAATAAGCAAACAAACTTTTTTAAATAAAGAATGCATTAGAAAACATTAGAAATAGCACAGATCATATGAAAGAGAGAATTAATGAGCTAAAAGAAATCTAGAAATTATACGGATAGCAGAGGAGAGAGAATTAAGATCTAAAAAAACATGAAGAAATTCTATGAGAACGATCAAACTCTATCAAGAAGGGCAATATTAGTACATAAGGAGAAGGGAGGGAGAAGAGAGCAGAGAGATGAAGTAAACACTGAGAACTTCCTAATCCTGAGGAAGGAACTGGATATACAGGTCTGTGAAGCTAAGAAAGCAGCTAATTATTACCTCAATGCAACAAGACCTTCTGCAAGAAATACTACATTAAAAAACTTTGTTAAAATCATCTGTATGTCTTCTTTGGAGAAATGTCTATTTAGTTCTTTGGCCCATTTTTTGATTGGGTCATTTATTTTTCTGGAATCTAGCTACATACAGATGGCTAACAAACACATGAAGAGATGCTCAATATCATTCATTATCGAAGAAATGCAAATCAAGACCACAATGAGGTACCATTTCACACCAGTCAGAATGGCTGAGACCCAAAAGTCAACAAGCAATAAATGCTGGAGAGGGTGCGGAGAAAAGGGAACCCTCTTACACTGTTGGTGGGAATGCAAACTAGTACAGCCACTATGGAGAACAGAGTGGAGATTCCTTAAAAAATTTCAAATAGAACTGCCATATGACCCAGCAATCCCACTGCTGGGCATACACATCAAGGAAACCAAAATTGAAAGAGACACGTGTACCCCAATGTTCATTGCAGCACTGTTTATAATCGCCAGGACATGGAAGCAACCTAGATGTCCATCAGCAGATGAATGGATAAGAAAGCTGTGGTACATATACACAATGAAGTATTACTCAGCCATTAAAAAGAATACATTTGAATCAGTTCTAATGAGGTGGATGAAACTGGAGCCGATTTTATAGAGTGAAGAAAGCCTAAAAAAAAAATACCAATACTAACACATACATATGGAATTTAGAAAGATGGTAATGATAACCCTGTATGCAAGACAGCAAAAGAGACACAGATGTATAGAACAGACTTTTGGACTCTGAGGGAGAGGGAGAGGGTGGGATGATTTGGGAGAGTGGCATTGAAACATGTATATACTATCATGTAAGAATCGCCAGTCTAGGTTCGATACAGGATACAGGATGCTT
This sequence comes from Neotragus moschatus, assembly GCA_006410615.1. Taxonomy (NCBI): domain Eukaryota; kingdom Metazoa; phylum Chordata; class Mammalia; order Artiodactyla; family Bovidae; genus Neotragus; species Neotragus moschatus. The sequence goes on from SJYA01002186.1 coordinate 2,415,053, forward strand.
GGGGCTGGTGCACTGGAATGACCCAGAGAGACGATGTGGGGAGGGTGATGGGAGGGGGTTTCAGGATTGGGAACTCATGTACACGTGTGGCGGATTCATGTCAATGTATGGCAAAACCAATACAGTATTGTAAAGTAAAAAAAATAATAAAATAAAATTAAAATTTTTTTAATAAAAATTAAAAAACTGTTAAAATAAATGGCAAAGTTACCTCAGATTAAAAGCTGTCAAAGTCAATGACAAAGAAAAATATTTAAAGGCAGTCAGGGGGGAAAGGGCAATAACCTACAAAGAAACTACCACTGGGATATCAACTGATTTCTCAGCAGAAATTCTACAGGCTAGGAGAGAGTTGTTCCATGTAGGGTCTGAACTGTTTATTTTTGACCTGCATACAGGTTTCTTGGGAGACAGATAAGGTGTTCTGTTATTCCCATCTCTTTAAGAATTTTCCACATTTTGTTGTGACCTACATAGTCAATGGTTTTAGTATAATCAATGAAGCAGACATAGATGTTTTTCTGAAATTCTCTTGCTTTTTCTGTGGTTCCTCTGCCTTTTCTAAATCCAGTTTGTACATCTGAAACTTCTCAGTTCCCATATTGTTGAAGCTTAGCTTGAAGGATTTTGAGCAATACTTTGCTAGCGTGNCAATGGTTTTAGTATAATCAATGAAGCAGACATAGATGTTTTTCTGAAATTCTCTTGCTTTTTCTGTGGTTCCTCTGCCTTTTCTAAATCCAGTTTGTACATCTGAAACTTCTCAGTTCCCATATTGTTGAAGCTTAGCTTGAAGGATTTTGAGCAATACTTTGCTAGCGTGTGAAATGAGTGCAATTGTGAGGTAGTTTGAGCATTCTTTGGCATTGCCTTTCTTTGGGATTGGAATGAAAACTGATCTTTTCCAGTCCTGTGGCCACTGGTGAGTTTTCCACATTTGCTGACATATTGAGTTCAGCACTTTCACAGTATCATCTTTTAGGATTTTAAATAATTCAGCTGGAATTCTGTCACTTCCGCTAGTTTTGTTCATAGTAATGTTTCCTAAGCCCACTTGACTTTGCACTCCAGGATGTCTGGCTCTCTAGGTAAGTAACTACACCATCATGGTTATCCTGATCATTTAGACCTTTATTGTGTAGTTCTGTGTATTCTTACCACCTCTTCTTAATCTTTTCTGCTTCTGCTAGGTCCTTGCCATTTCTGTCCTTCATTATCCCTATCTTTGCATGAAACGTTCCCTTGGTGTCTTCAGTTTTCTTGAAGAGAATTCTAATCTCTCTCATTCTATTGCTTTCCTCTATTTCTTTGCATTCTTCACTTAAGAAGGTATTCTCATCTACCCTCGTTATGCTCTGGAACTCTGCATTCAGTTGGTTGTGTCTCTTTTGCCTTTCGCTTCTCTTCTTTTCTCAGTTATTCGTAAGGCCTCCTCAGACCGCCATTTTGCCTTCATGCATTCCTTTTTCTTTGAAATGGTTTTGTTCACCACCTCCTGTACAACGTTATAAACCTCCGTCCATAGTTCTTCTTTCATTTTTATTCTGCTCGAAATATTTTCTGATTTTCCTTGTTATGGTTTCTTAAGCACAGTTATTTAAAGGTGGACATTTAATTTCCAAATACATGGGGTTTTTTAAGTACCTTTGATATTAATTTCTCATTTTGATATTAATTTCTCACTTAAATGCTTTCTTCTTTGCCATCACCCTCTGTTTTCTCGTCTTCTAACTTTATTGAGGTTTTCAATGGCTAAGTGAAAGATGTCTCTTGGTAAATGTCACATTCCACTTGAAAATATGTGGGTTATTTTCAAATATCATTTGATACTGATTTCTAACATAATTTCACGAAAAGAGAACAAACTCTATATGATTTCAACACCTTTAGACCATGAACTTTTTGCACGTTGCTTTATGTCCCTGAATAAGATCCAATGTCTCCTAGTTTATAGTCATGGGAACTTGAATAGAATGTGTATCCTACTGTTGTGTGAAAATTGTATAAATCTTAATTATGTTGAATTGGTTCATAGTGCTTTTCATGTCTAATATTTCCTTCTACCTTTCTGCTTATTCACTCTTAATTTTTGAGACTTTGATATCAAAACTCCAACTAAAAATATTAATTTATCTACTTACAAAATAATTGTAATATATAGTGGAATTATATGTAATTTTGTTCTGCATTTCCAAGTCTCCTGTAAATGTGTTACCATACTTTCATAATTTAAAAAAAGAAAGAGGAGAAATAACAATAGTCTCCACAGATATACAAAGGCTTATAAGAGAATATGATAAATAGCTGTAAGCTGACAGACTGTATATATGACTTGTTTCCTAGTTAAAGAAATAGTTTTGGACCAGGAGAAAGCATCGTATGAAAACTGAGTTATGCAGCCTCAAGGCAGGGAAATTCCAAAACCTATGAGAGAAGGGTAGGATAGAGCCTTCCCTAGTGCCTTAAGAAGGAATAGAATTTTGTGGTTCTATTGATACTGATATTGGACTATTCACTGATACTGGACTTCTCGTCTCCAGAACTGTAAGGCAATAAACTTCTGTTATATCACTCATAATAGAGAGATGAGCAAAGTCACAGCCAATTTGGCCATTTTTAAAAGTAACTGTGATGAAAGCCAGAGAGAAAGTGAAATTTTCCAATATTGGAAATAATACAGATATAGACATCCTAATGTGGAAACATAACAGAAAGAAACCAGCAGACTCCGAACTTGTAGACCTGCCAATAACCTCCTCTGGGTCCCAGGCATAAAATCACAAGGATTATCAATAATCTTGCTTCCCTGGTTTACTCCAGCCAACCTGCTATTTACCATTAATTTATGACATCAAGTTTTAACTGCCAGTTAGTAAATTTGCCTGTTAAATTTATTCCCACATTGTTCCTTTACTCAACTCTTTCTTCTTCTAAATTTAGCTGACCAATGACAATGTTTCCATAAAAGATTAATTATGTGCACACACGAAGTGTCTCTGAGTTATTCAGTGACCTAAAAAGAAGTAGGGAAATGATCAAAATATTGAAACTAAAGTGCTTATAATTTATGTTTGGAGCTCAGTGGTTGAGAGTCAGGAATACATACCAATTTATTCATACTGAAGAGTAATTAGTATTAAAGTTTGAAAGAGATGTTGGAGCCACAGTGAGGATGGGCTTTAGCCAGTTGTCACCATCTGTAGAACTAGGAGACTCTTGTTACTGAACAGCTGAATCCAGAATTTAATCAAATCAGAGACAAAACAGAAAGGAGTTTAGATTTCTCTTTGTCATATGAGGTCTGGAAAAAAAAACTCTGTCCATAGAAATAAGCATTTCAACTCTATGGACATGGCTATAGCTAGAAAAGACCACAGGAATTATGAATTCATCTGGTAAGTCATGCAAAGAATTTGACTGTATAGATCAGTAGCACTAGCATTTGTGTATGTCTGAAGACACACACACATGAGTCTTTACCAAGTGTTTAGATCATGAGAGGGAATTATGGCACTGATTATTTCATATTTTACTCTGGTTCATTTGGTTGAGAGCCATAAAACTATGTTATTCATATTCTGGATAACAGTGAATTAAGCTATACATGAAAGTGAGAAGGGATGTGGTAATTGGGGTACAAAAGATAAATGAATTTGGTCAAACTGTGAGGAAACAAAATGAAATTATGAAAAATGATGTGCAACAGTCGACTTGGCAGGCTCTGTACCACTGTACACCTCATGCATCGTTAATGATAATGTTATATTCTCTCAGAAGATGTGGCCTCTCTACTCACTGTATAAATAATGTAATGGGGGGAAACGTAGTATTGCTTAAATATTCTTTGGAATTTGTTCTCCTGCTACCTGCTTGTAAGATGAGATATTAGGAATAAATTCTGATGATATCATGCTACTTAAGTTCACGCTCAACAGTACTCTATTGCTCATAAATACTTCATTTTTTAATCACAGTAATTCATATTTCATAACAATTCTAAAATATATACCAAGAGAGACATGGAGAATAAACCAGCATATTAGGATTACACTTACCGTTTAGAAATACCAGCCTCGAAAATTTCATTTAGTGACCATGCTTTCTTCTCCTGGGTTACGATTTTGTGAAATATTCCTCCCATTTAGTACTAGAAAAGTATCCAAGTACCCTAGGAACTCAGGTCACTTTAATGGTGACAATAGTGTTTGTCCTGAAACAATTCTCCCACCAAGAATTTGCAACAATAAAGCAAACACAAAGTATCATAGCAGATCCTATATTAAACGCCACAAAATGCAGAATTATTGGAATTACAGTCAAAACTAACATTTTTGAAATGTAATAATTACAACCTGAGAAAAAAAAAAGAAAATGGAGCTTTCAACTGAAAGCCCTATGTATTGATGAAGGAATTTAGAATCAGAAAGTGAAGAATATGAAAAACAAAACTCAAATGATTGCAGGCATAAAGAGTTGAAATATTTTTTTTAGTCTAAAGTATCAGACTATGTCATCCCAATTGGTAATTTCCTCTTTTGATGCATTCCCCCACTAGTACTCTATTTTCCAGCAGTGTTGACAGTTTGCTGTAGGAATAAGGAAAGTAAGCAAAAAGATTTAATCTAGTTTGAGTTGAGGATTTTTGGTGACGGTGGCTGAAAGTGATGGAGCCTAGAGGTAACCATGAAGATTAAAAGTAAAATGGAAAAAAAAAATGGGGGGAAATTAGAAAGATGGAAGAGCAAATAAATATATTGAGTAATAGTTACGATTAATTTTTTATATAAGCATCAATACAGTCATGGGTGCTAATAAGATAACATCAGAGGTGAAAAGGAGTTGCAGTGGTAAAATAACCTGAGTGTTGTATGGGTTGTCTGCATGCTTGCTTAAAAGAAGATATGGCTAAAATTAGACAGTAAAGAATCTGCCTGCAATGCAGGAGACCTGGGTTTGATCCCTGAGTTGGGAAGATCCTCTGGAGGAGGAAATGGCAACCCACTCCAGTATTCTGGCCTGGAGAATCCCCAGGGACAGAGGAACCTGGTGGGCTACAGTCCAGGTGGTTGCAAAGAGTCAGACACGACTGAGTGACTAATAAGTCAGTAAATCAGACACATGTCCAAACTCTGACATTTCCATAGGATTGATTGAGAGTTAGTTGGTGTAAGAGTGAAAAAGAAAGATAAATAGAGGTGCAATGAGACAGCTCATGGTTTAGTGGATTGAAAGTGGCTTAGGTAATCCAAGCAAATTGCAACCAGAACACTAATGCGTCTATCATACAGGAATTCTAAACACAAAAGTTTTCTTTTTTGGTGACTTCACATTGTTGACAGATAGGTTTAATAGAATTGGGTAGGAGTAAGTATAGTAGTCTGAGGAGAGAGGAGGTTTCTGTTTCTTTTCATGAAAATAAAATTCCAAGAGGAAAAGAAAAATGATTCTAGAGAAAAGACATCAAATGTAGAACCAAGGTTTTTAAGAAATTGAGCAGAAATGGGCAAATGGTTCAGGATATGACAGGTCAGCCTGGAAAATCCCATGGAGGGAGGGGCCTGACGGGCTGCAATTCACGGGGTCGCTGAGGGATGGACACAATGGAGCAACTTCACTTTCGCTTTTCACTTTCACGCATTGGAGAAGGAAATAGCAACCCACTCCAGTGTTCTTGCCTGGAGAATCCCAAGGACGGCAGAGCATGGTAGGCTACCGTCTATAGGGTCACACAGAGTCGGACACAACTGAAGGAACTTAGCCACAGCAGCAGCAGCAGAATCAGCCAATTAACATTTCTATAGGACCTACTATCAGAGAAGGCAATGGCACCCCACTCCAGTACTCTCGCCTGGAAAATCCCATGAACAGAGGAGCCTGGTAGGCTGCAGTCCATGGGGTCGCTGAGGGTCGGACATGACTGAGTGATTTGACTTTCACTTTTCACTTTCATGCATTGGAGAAGGAAATGGCAACCCACTCCAGTGTTCTTGCCTGGAGAATCCCAGGGATGGGGGAGCCTGGTCCCAGGGTCACGTAGAGTCAGACATGACTGAAGCGACTTAACCAGCAGCGGCAGCAAGACCTACTATGAACTCTGTATTTGGTCAGGTTGTTCTACAACCCTCAAAGGTGACTTCATTTGCTTCTGTTTTTCCAGTTTGTCCAGCTGTTCTTGATATCATTGCTTCAGCCAGTCTGTGTACTTTAATGATTTGACAAAGATGGTTGGATATTCATTAGATAAATAAAAATGGACATTTTATATGTGAAATGGTGAATGCAATTGTACAAATACCTACTGTGTATCTTTGCCTCAACCACTCTGTCTAAATTTGTACTCAAGACCATCAAATTATATAGNAATACAGGGCAGAAAGTAGTAGAGATGAAAATACACACTCATGGCTACACAAAGCCCCTTCTCCCCATCGACCTCAAGAGTAGAAAATAGTTCAGCATTCAACATTGAAGCAGTGAACTTGCTCAGTGCCACGATCACCCACAGCACAGTGTCTGAAACACACACACATTTCCAAGCCTTGTAATTAATCAGAGGAAGTTAGAAACACACGGCAGTGGAGACACCTCTAACAAGTTCATCTTAAAGGAGTTAAAGAAACATGTTGATTGGAGCAAGGCGGGAGCCCTCACAATAAAGACAGTGTATTCAGTGCGTGGAGGTGGTTCTGCTGCGTAGGGAGGGAGAAGTTTGGGATGTATCCCTGGCCTCCTGGTGGACTTGCCTTTCTGCAGAATTACAACCTCAAAACTTGCCCATCACACTGTCTTTACAGTCTCTGATTTGGACACAGCTGGACAGTCCCTACACCTGTGTTTCAGGTTTGTTTCCTCTACCCGTGCAGGTGGACCAGATCCTGGGACGTGGAGTGTGGTGAAGACAGCAGCGCAGAGAGGAAGGGAGCAGAGTCCTGCAATGGCCATGATGCTGGCACGGAGAGGAGGAAACCCACCCGCCTGGCTTCCGCACTGTGGGAGAGGAGGGCGAAAGAGCTGAACATTGATACACGGTGACACCCTTTGGAGAGAACCTCAGTGTTTGATCTGGAAACGATTTCATAATTCTTTTGATGGCTTCAAGGAGAGAATGGGTAAAAAGTCAATTTCCCTTCTGAGTCTTCTATGAAGAGTAAATCAAGTTCAACTGGGCACATTCTTGAGCTAGCAAGTCCCTCTTCTGGGGACCCAGAGGTGAAGACTGTGATGGAGAGAATTCAATCAACATGAGGAAATGGGACCCATTTGGAACCTGAGATCCCAACATGCTCTCCTCTCTGAAGAGAACCTGACTGTGCCCTGACATAAGCATCTGTCAGAGGCGACTGCTTGCCTCTGCAGGCAGGTGCTGAGCCTGTCCTGATCCCAGGATGGCAGTGCACGGCCCTCTGGACTGCGCTGGGCTGGAAGAGCCCACTTTCAGTGCTGTAGAAACCTAAAACTCCTTTCCAAAGGGAACGAAGGATCCAAGTCTCCTGGACAGTTTAGTAGGAGGGCTGGGCAGTGCACATCCCAAGAAACTGCCCTGGGCTGGAAGACAAGAAGATAGATAAAGCGCCTAATGAAGCAGCAGAATGAGGCTAGCTGCCTTTCCCAGCTGGGTTCCACCAGTGTCTTTTTTTGTTTTAGCTGCCTTTCCCAGCTGGATCTTAGATGCAGTACACAAGCTTGGTTGCCCTGTGGCATATGGGATCTTAGTTCCCTGACCAGGGACCAAACCCGCGACCCCTGCCTTGCAAGGCACATTCTTAACCACTGGACCACCAGCGAAGTCCCCCACCAGTGACTAAGTGATCTTGTGCAAAGTATCTTCTTTCTAGGCCTCAGGTACCCATTCTGTATGATTGGATAACACTGTCACTCTTGCCTTACTCAGCATCTAGATACCCATGTCTCACCTGCCAGCCAACTCCACAGCTGTATGGAAGGGTCTGCCTTTCAGCCCCTGGTGGTACAGTATCAGAAGGGCTAACTGGCATTTCCACTCAGAGGTTGCTTTAAACACAAAGTAAACTTTTTATCCAAGTAACTAATGGCCTATAAAGAGATAAAATCGATTCTGCTAATAATAGCTTTTAAAATCTTTTAAATTGGATTCTCTGTGTGCGCATTACCTACTGAAAAATAATTATGAACATCTAGAAAATCTAAGCAACAATTTGAAAGCTTTTCCACTAATTTTTAAGGGATTATTGTATTGTTGATCAGTTGCTAAATTGCTTCGACTCTTTGCAGTCCCATGGATTACACCATGCTAGGCTTCCCTATCCTTCATTATATTCTGGAATTTGGTCAAATTCATGTCCATTGACTCAGTGATGCTATCTTATCCTCTGTTACTCCCTTCTCCTTTTACTTTTAATTTTCCCCAACATCAGGATCTTTTCCAGTGAGTTGGCTCTTCACATCAGATCCAACTTTGCTATACTTCGCTGAAGTATGAAAGTAAAAAGTAAAAGTCATTCAGTCGTGTCCAACTCTTTGCAATCCCATAGACTATACAGTCCATGGGATTCTCCAGGCCAGAATGCTGGAGTACACAGCCTTCCCCTTCTCCAGGGGATCTTCCCAACCCAGGGATCGAACCCAGGTCTCCCACATTGCAGGAGGATTCTTTACCAGCTGAGCCACAAGGGAAGCCCAATAGCAAGGCTTAATTTTATGTACCTATTTTAGTTATATTTATTCTTTGTAACTTATCAGCACTCTTACTTTATAATCAATAACCTTTCTCCAAATACTTGTATGCCCCAAGGGTTTCTGTTGCCCAGCTGATGGGGTGTACCTTTCACTCTTCTTCACTCTGGGTTTTTACCTGTTACCAAAATGGTCTCTTCCCAGCTTTTGTCCATAGAGAGAAGGAAAAGCTTGCTTCCATTTAAAAAATTAACTTTCTGGTTCTCACTTCATGCCTCCTCACTTATTATATTCAATTCAGTTCAATTCAACCAGCACTGATTGAGCCCCTAGTACATGTCAGGAACTTTGCTGGCTCCTGGCTCTAAAGAGATAGGTAAAGCACAGCCTGGCCTTCCAGGGGTTTATGGTCTAGTGATGCTTTTGAACTGTGGTGCTGAAGAAAAGACTCGAGAGTCCCTTGGATTGCAAGGAGATCAAATCAGTCAGTCCTAAAACTTTGGCCATCTGATGCCAAGAGCCAACTCATTGGAAAAGACCCTGATACTAGGAAAGACTGAAGGCAGGAGGAGATGGGAATGACAGAGGATGAGGTGGTTGGACAGCATCATCAACTCAATGGACATGAGTTTGAGCAAACTCCAGGAGATAGTGAAGGACAGGGAAGCCTGGCATGCTGCAGTCCATTGGGTCACAATGAGTCAGACACAACTTAGCAACTGAACAACAACATAGTCTAGTGGAGGAAAATACCTGTCACCAACCTTTTGTCCAGCTAAAAGGGATGTTAGAGATCTTTACAATAAAGCCCTTCGTTTTACAGAAGCTGCTACAAAGATCCAGCAAGCTCAACTGATTCACCTTCCAAGTGCTGAGCGAAGACAGGAGTTTAGAGCCCATGTGCCAGTGGGGGAATGAAAACAAAAACTTCTCTGCCTTTCTTTATCCAGGATGTGAGCCCAGTCACTGTTTTATGGCTCTGATAATCAGGATAAGTCACTAACAATTGATTTTAAGATACATATACTTGAGATTTCCCTGGTGGTCCAGTGGCTCAGACTTCTAGCTCCCAGTGCAGGAGGCCCAGGTTCAATCCCTGATCAGGGAACTAGATCCCACATGCTACAACTAAAAGTTCACATCTGCAACTAAAGCTCTCTCATGCTGCAACAAAGATCACAGATATGGGGCCGCAACTAAGCCCCAATGCAGCCAAATATATATATTTTTTAATACATAAACTTAAAATCCAACATTTTGTACCTTAGAAATTTGTATTTGACATTTAGAAACTTTGAAACTATTTGGCCCAGGCAAATATTTCATCTCCTAATCCCACTGTTTCCTGCCTTTTAGCCTTCTTTGTTTGTTCTTAAATGTTAGCTGTAAGTGGCCAATGTAATGTTAGCCAAACCCAGTCTTTTCCTTTTTTAAGGTTTGAAAACCATTTTTATTTTTAGGTTGCAAAGATTATAAATGACTTATTAAAGTTTCCTTGCTAATAATAATAGTAATTGATACACAAAAAACGCTGCATATATTTAACATATACAATTTGGTGAGTTTGGTCACATGCCCCAAAATGCCTAGGAAATCACCACCATATCCATCATTCCAAAAGTTTCCTTGTGTCCTTTTTTTTATCAGTATACTTGAGATAGCTCTGTTAACAAAATGTCAGTGCACAATACAGTAGTTATAAGTATAGGGATGATATTATATAACACATCCTCAGATGAAACTGAAACTCTATACCAGTTGAACAACAATTCCCTATTTGTCCCATCCCTCAGGCCCTAGTCACCACCATTCCATCCTCTGCTTCTGTGAATTTGACTGTTTTATATTTCTCACATACATGATAACAGGTAGTGTTTGTCCTTCTGTAAATGATTTATTTCACTTAGCATACTGTCCTCTGGGTGCATCTCTGTTGTCCAAAATAGCAAGATTCCCTTTTTTAAAAGGCTGAATGATATTTCATTGTATGTATATACCTAATTTCTTGATCCATTCATTGGGGGTATTTTCGTATCTTAGCTGTTGGGAATAGCACTGCAGTGAACATCAGAATACAGGTATTTCTTCAAGATCCTGATTTGAATTTTGGGGGGGCATATACCCAAAAGTGGGATTGCTGGATCATATGGTGGTCTTATTTTTAATTTTTAGAGGAACTACGATACTGCTCTCCATAGTAGCCATATCATTTTATGTTCTTTCCAACAGCATAAATGGGTCCCAGTTTCTCTGCATTCTCACCAACACTTGTTATCTTCTGCTTTCTGATGGCCTTATCACCTGTCTGTGCATACCTCTTATCTGCATGCTATTTCCAGGGTGTTCTCAAAGGACGCCTAGCTAGCCAGTGATCCATACCACATATTAAGCACACTGAGGACAGAACCCTGTCTACTATTTCCTGAAGCTATCTTCTACTGTATCCATCCCTTTATTTATGTAGGGTCCTTTCCTGTAAGATCCAGGCTTTTAACCAGGCTGAAATTTTAAAGCACAACCAGCCAGTCAGACTTGGCCTGTCTCAAGGGGCTGCTTCTGCTGACCCCTCTCATGTGTTCCTGTTTAGAAGCACCTCACCCCTGCAGCCCTGGAGTGATCGCAGAATATATGAAATAGCCTTCAGGGACTTGTTTAAAACCTTTTGTGTCCATAAATTCAGAGCAAATAATAGCCCATTCCATAAATGTCATGAGGCCTTAGAGATTATCTCATCCAATTACAGACAACTAAGGCTCGGAGAGGTAAAATGAATTACCTAAATGTATATAGCTATTTGGTGACAGAAGCAAGTTTAGAATTCAAGTTTCTTGACACCCACTGCAATATAGTTTCCGATACATTCTATGTCTATTCAAATTAGAAATATAGAAGTAGTAATGAATTAGTAATGAATATTTACAGAGTGCTAGAAAGCAAATGCTAGGTGCTGTGGGGGATACAAAAATGAATAAGATGAGGCTTTCCTGGTGGCTCAGTGGTAAAGAATCCACCTGCCAGGGCAAGGAACACCGGTTTGAGCCATGGTCTGGGAAGATCCCACACACTACAAAGCAACCAAGTCCATGCACCACGACTACTGGGGCTGTGCTCTAGAGCCTGGGAGCCACGTGAGCCAGAACTACTGTAGCCCCTTCATGTAGAGCCCCTGCTGTACAAAAAGAGAAGCCATCACGAGAAGCCTGTCTGCGGCAGCAGAGAGTAGCCCCCACTCTCCACAACTAGAAAAAAGCCCACACAACAACAAAGCCCCAGAACAACCAAAAATAAATTTAAAAAAATTTTTTAAATCTTTTAAAAAATGAATAATATGAACTTCCCATCCTCTGGGGTCTCATAGCCAAGGGAAAGAGAGAGAGAGCTCTGTAAGTCAAGGCAGCTTACAGAAAACTACAATAAAGATTAATCTGGAAGAGGCTGGGAGATGAGAAAGGGAGTTTTGACTATAGAGATTTAAGAAACCTAATGGAGAAGATGTGTTTTGAGCTGAGCTTTAAAAGATGAGCCGAATTGTGGTAGAGGCCGTGGAGATGGAGGACATTCTAGAGCACTGGTCCCCATCCTTTTTGGGACCAGGGACAGGTTTTGTGGAAGACAATTTTTTCATAGACTAGGGAGGTGGAATGGGGGATTTAGGATGATCCAGGCACGTTACATTCATTGTGCATTTTCTCTCTATCAGCTCTGTCTCTGGTCATCAGACATTAGATTCTGGAGGTTGGGGACACTTGTTTTAGAGGATCAGGACACAGCGGTAGAGGCAGATGGGTTTCTGAGCTCCCCTCTGATTTCACCAGTTAATGAGGGAAGGCAGCATCTGAATTCCTAGTGACTGGATGCAAGGCTTGGCACTCTGGGCTGAGCTTGAAGTCCAGCCTCTGACCCACATCCAGTACCTGCATGGCCCATGGGGTTTACCGATTGGTCAGAAACCTAGATTGTCTGGGTTCCTGTCCCTTCCCCATCACTTACAAGCAGTACCACTTTGTTCAGGTTATTTCAGCTTTCTCTGCCTCAGTTTTCTCATCTATAAAGTGGACATTATAAAACTATCTGATAAATCTGTTGCAAGAGTTAAAGTGCTTAGAACAATGTTTGGGATATGGTAAGTCCTAGATAGATGTTCATTTAAACAGTCCAATCTACTGAATGCAGTAGGTTCTTTCAGATCAAAGATTCTCTGTGGAAGCAAAGAAAAACAGTGAAGAATTTCTAGTCTGTTACTCAAATAAGAAGGAAGAGAAAAATACCTTGGTATCAAATTCTGTGATGAATTCATGAAAAAAAAAAGATGCTTGGGGTAGAGTGTCCATCATTGTTGCCCCATTGCCCTGACTCACCTCTGCCAGGAGATCCCAGACACCCGAGGTGACCCCACGTGATGCCCCTCACCCTGAGATGATGGGTTTGGCCTTACCCGGAATCAGGCTGCTCTTGGTAATGCACTGAAGTCACTTGGGAGCTCGATTCTCCATGGCTCAGAATAGATCCTGACCTCGTTGTGGGCTCCTTGCGCTAATGGTTTTGTGTATTCGGGATTGCATTACTACCAGGAATCGATTTTTCAGCTCTTTAAAAACAGTCTATTTTGGTCATCTTCCCCCTGCTCTTAGAGATGAATTTATTTCCCAGAAAGTGTAGTGACTCTTAGACAAAATAAATTCTGATTACTGAAATGGAACCAATCTGTTATCCAACTGTCGGGAAAGCTCCGAGGTTTTCCTTGGGAAATTCTTTTGTAGGTCAAAACAAAGGAAATTCACGTCTCTAATGTGGAGGCCCAAAGTGAAAGAAATAGTGTACCATCAACTGAGATTTAAGAACTTCTGTAAAAGCTGTCAGATACATAAAGCTCAACAGTTGATACAGTGGCACTGTCCAATAAGTTAGCCACTAACTCTGTATGACTGTTAAGCCACTGAACTGTGGCTGATGTGACTAAGGCATTTCTAATTTTATGGAATTTTAACTAATTTTAATTTGAAAACCAGTATTAGATTGAGTTACTGAAAAACATTTTTAAGTTTGGGAAAATTGGGGGATATACATCCACTTACTCAATTGTAAATATTATGCAATCTAAAGACATATCAGGTATTTTTGGTTAAAATTTAGCATCCAAATTGAGACCTGTTGTAAGTGTTGCGCTGGATTCAAAACCTTAGCATAAAAAAAAGAATGTGAAATATCTCCTTAATAGTTTTTCCAAATCGGAAACTTGTTGAAATTATAATATTTTGCTTATGTTGAACTGAATAAAATATATAATTAAAGTTAAATTTACCAGACTCTTCTTACTTTTATTTAACATGGCTTAGAAAAAATTAAGTTACTTCTGTGGCTCACATTATGTTTCTTTTGAACAGCACTGTTGTAAAGCAGTTTTACAAATACCAACCTAGTCCTTTTCTATAGCCCCATGAGTTGCTTAAAATAAGTACTATTATTCCTGTTTTAAAGATATGGAAACAAAGGTTCAGGTAGTTGCAGTTAGCAAGACTTGGGTAGTTTGACTATTTCCTCTTCATATATTTGGACTTCTGTATTTCTAGTTTGTTCCTTCATTTGTGTAGTATTTCTTTGCCTTTTCATTATATATATATTTTAACTTATTGTGTTTGAGGTCTCCTTTTCCCAGGCTTCAAGGTTGAATTCTTTCTTCCTTTTGGTTTCTGCCCTCCTAAGGTTGATACAGTGGTTTGTGTCAGCTACGTATAGGGTAAGATTTGTGCTGAGTTTTTGTTTGCTTGTTTGTTTTTCCTCTGATGGGCAAGGCTGAATAAGGTGGTAATTCGGACTGCTGATGATTGGGTTTGTATTTTTGTTTTGTTTGTTGTTTAGATGAGGCGTCCTGCACAGGGTGCTACTGGTGGTTGGGTGATGCCAGGTCTTATATTCAAGTGGCTTCCTGTGTGTGAGTTCTCACTATTTGATACTTCCTAGGGTTAGTTCCCTCGGAGAAGGCAATGGCACCCTACTCCAGTACTCTTGCCTGGAAAATCCCATGGATGGAGGAGCCTGGTGGGCTGCAATCCATGGGGTTGCTAAGAGTCGGATACGACTGAGCGACTTCAGTTTCACTTTTCACTTTCATGCATTGGAGAAGGAAATGGCAAACCACTCCAGTGTTCTTGCCTGGAGGATCCCAGGGATGGGGGAGCCTGGTGGGCTGCCGTCTCTGGGGTCGCATAGAGTCGGACACGACTGAAGTGTCTTAGCAACAGCAGCAGGGTTAGTTCTCTAGTCATCTAGGATCTTGGAGTCAGTGCTCCCACTCCAGAGGCTCAGGGCTTGATCTTCTGGAATCAGACTGTTATAATTCAAATGCCAGCTTCACTTTTGCTAACTTTATAAATTTCAGCTGATTCTTTGACTTCTTTACACTGCAGTCATCTCATCATGGGAAGAAACTCACAATGTGCTATCAAGGAGAACCTAGGCATCCGAAGATCTGCCTGGATTGGAGAATAGAGGTGTTCCCTGTGCTCAGAGCTTCTTTGACATTCTCTTCAATGACTATCTGATTCACTAGCAAGCCGGAATGAGTGCCAGAGCCTAACCCCAGGGTTTCTGATTAAAATCCAGGGCTCTTCCAATGCACTGGGTTCGCCTGAAACCACAGATGAAGCTTAAGAAAGGGCTCTTGAATTCTTAAACTGAACCTGTTAATTCTGTACTAAGCAACTAATGGGAAACTAACATACCTTAAAAGGGCAACACATTCCACACAAAGGTCAAATAAGCATGCACACATAGAAACAATAAGTGTACTGCACTTATTTGGCCTTCGTGTCTGCTTGGGGATCCTTCAGCAAGCATTTCCACGCTGTAAACAGGGTATTCAATGTATCATATGCCCTTCTTCTGTATCATGTAAATAAATCTGGACAGAGAGATTTGCTCAATAATTGCAAATCCAATAGCAGGCTGACTAACTAGAGAAAGTTAAAGATGTAGGTTGTACATAAAAGCAAAAGGAAAACTATACAGAACCATAGAGTAAAACAAAAAATGTCCAATGAATTAATTGAAAAAATAACACTTTGAAGAAGATGATAAAAAATAGAACTTAAACAATGAAGAACAACATGAACTACAGTAGTAAACTGTCACTTCTCTCTCTAACAACTAAGAGGAAGCACTTATTAAAGGAACATGTTAAACTACATATTAAACTATTTTGCTGCAAAATATATTTCCCTGTGGGAAATGCTACAGGAGAAAAACAACTTACTTCAAAAGAAATACAAAAGAAATGGAGCATTAACATGGAGATTTTTAAACTCTTAAAAGACACAACAATTTCAACTTGTGAATCTTGTTTGAATCCTGATTCTTAAAAGAAAAAATTTAAAATTTAATTGGTTGGATATTTGAACAATGGATATTTGACGGGGAGGAATTATTGTTGAATATTTTAGATATGATCATGGAGTTGTAATTTTTAAAATAGGCTCTATGTTTTAAGAGTACGTCTTACGTTTATAAAATATTTACAAATAATATCTGCCTTAGATTTGCTTCAAAATACTATAAGAGCGGTTGAAACTCTGGCACAACCCTAAAATACTGATAGTTCTATACAGATAAAAAGAATTGAAAACAGAAGGATACAATACCAGTGACCCTTGGTAGAGATTCAGTTTTCTTTTAAAAAGTTTGCTACTCTAGATTTCTGAGATTTCTGTTTGGGCCAATGATAGGGTAAGTAGTATTAGACTAGATCTCTTACTTTAATAACTAGAAAATTGGTCAAAATATAGGAGATAAATACAGACGATGACCCTAAAAGAGAAGAAAAAAATGAAGGAAGCCCAACAGTTGTTTTTGCTTTTTGTCTGAAGACACATTCCAGTACACAAAGCTAGGAGGTAGATCCCTTAGTGGAAAAAAGCGTTCTTATTGAGTTGATGACACAGAGCTCCAAGTGTGGGGAAGCTGAGGTGGCTGGAACAGGCAAGCTGGAGTACTTGAGAGAAGGAAGTTATGCTGAGAAAGACCTCCAGAAATCTGGAACGAGATCTTGAGTTTTATATGAGTACTAAACTATGGATGTGTAGCATAAGCCTACATGACCTTGGCGAAGAACACTAAGCGGCAATCAATTACCAGGGAGCTATAAACTGAACAGCTACTAGGACTCACCCAGGACCGGGAGACATTTGAATTACATCCTAACAAGTGAGAGAAACCTCATTAAACACTTAAGAGAATTTCATAGAGACACAGAAATATTCTGTCTTAATGGTGAGATTAAAATCACTCTAGAGTAAAAGCTCCAAAATCACTCTAACGAGGCTTAAAAACAAACCTCAAGGAACCAGTCTGATTCAGAGGTAAATTAACCACTTGCCAGAATAAAACTCAACACTGTTAAATAAAGGTAACCAAATCCAGATGCTCAACAAATAGCATCTGAGGTCTCACATCCAATCAAGCATTTCTAGACATATGGAGAAGGAAAATGTTACTTCTACCCAGCAACGAAATCAGGCATTGGAAACAGATCCAGAAGATCTAGAATGTCATAAAATGCTCAATATCACTATTAGAGAAATGCAAATCAAAACTACAATGAGGTACCACCACACACCGCTCAGAATGGCCATCATTATAAAGTCTACAAATAGCAAATACTGGAGAAGATGTGGAGAAAAGGGAACTTTCCTGCACTGTTCGTGGGAATGTGAGTTGGTACAGCAATTATGGAAAACAATATGGAAGTTTCTCAGAAAACTAAAAATAGAATTACCATAGATCCAGTCCTCACACTCCTGGGAATATACCTGGGCAAAGTTATAGTTAAAAATGATTTAATTATGTGCACCCCAATGTTCACTGCAGCACTATTTACATAGCCAAGATGTGGAAGCAACCTGAATGTCCATCAACAGAGGAATGGTTAAGAAGATGTGGTACATATGGACAAAGGAATATTAGCCATAAAAAGGAAAAAAACTGAGCCATTTGCAGGGAGGTGGATAGACCTAGAGACTGTCATACCAAGTAAATTGAGTCATAAAGAGAAAAACAAATATTGTATATTAGTGCATATATGTGAAATCTAGAAAATGGTATATATATTTAGAACTTAACAGCAAAGCAGAAATAAGGGCCCACAAATGTAGAGAACAAAGGTATGGACACCAAGGGAGTAAGGGGGGCCAGGTTGGATGGATTATTGGGATTGGCATATATACCTTACTGTATATAAAAAATAATTAATGAGAACCAACTGTATAGCCCTGGGAACTCTACTCATTGCTCTCTGGTGATATAAATGGAAAGGAAATCCAAGGAAATGGGGTAAAAGTATATGTGTGGCTGAGTCACTTTGCTGTACAGCAGAAACAAACAAATTGTAAAGCAACTATACTCCAGTTAAAAAAAAAAACCATGCATCCCTATGTTCATAGCAGCACTGTTCAAAATAGCCACAACACGGAAACAAGCTAAACTGTTATAAACAGATGAATGAATAAAGAAGATGTGGTACATACATACAACTGAACACTATTAACCTTAAAAAATGCCATTTGCACCAATGTGGATGCAACTAGAGACTGTGATACTAAACGAAGTAAGTCAGAAAGAGAAAGACTAGTATATGGTATTACTGATATGTGGGATAAAATATGGCACAAATGAACCTGTCTACAAAACAGAAATAGACTCATAGACACAGAGAACAGACTTGTGGTTGCCAAGGGGGAGGGAGGGAGGGAGAGAGATGGAGTGGGAGTTTGGGGTTAGTAGATGCAAACTATTACATATAGAATGGATAAACAACAAGGTCCTAATGTATGTCAGAGGGAACTATATTGAATATCTTGTGCTAAACCATAATGGAAGAAGATATATATATCAAAGACTGTCTCTGTGTGTGTAACTGAGTCACCATGCTATGTAGCAGAGGTTGCTCAACATTATAAAGCAACTATACTTCAATAAAACATTTTTAAAGAAATTTTATATGTCAAAGTTAGCAGAAAACACTTTATAACTACTATTATAAATATGTAAAAGACTATAAAGGGGGCTTCCTTGGTGGTGCAATGGTTAAGAATTACCTTGCAATGCAGGGGCCACAGGTTCGATCCCTGGTCCGGGAAGATCCCACATGCCGAAGGGCAACTAAGCCTGTGAGCGGCAACTACTGAGCCCACGTGCAGTAGCTACTGAGGCCTCCGTCTCCGAGAGCCCGTGTGCTGCAGTAAGAGAAGCCACCACAATGAGAAGCCCATGCACTGCAACTAGAGAGGAGCCCCTGCTCTCCACAACTGGTGAAAAGCCTGCGCGTAGCAACAAAGACCCAGCACAG
Organism: Neotragus moschatus; assembly: GCA_006410615.1. Classification (NCBI taxonomy): domain Eukaryota; kingdom Metazoa; phylum Chordata; class Mammalia; order Artiodactyla; family Bovidae; genus Neotragus; species Neotragus moschatus. Next base: position 2,434,044 of record SJYA01002186.1, read on the forward strand.
CCAAAGATAATTTTTAAAAAAGAAGTCAAAGGGAAACACAAACACAAAGGAAACTTCATGGTGCTTGTGGACATAAGTCTAGAAAAGCCAAATATAATCTGTAGTGACAGAAGGCAGCTCAGTGGTTGCCTAGGGGTGCTGATGGGAGATTGATTTGAATGAGGTTCTGGGATTTTTTTTCAGTGATGGAATATTCTGTAACTCAATTGTGGTGGTGATTATACTCAAATTTCATCAAAATATACACGAGTGTATTTTATTAGGTATGTAAATCACAGCTCGAATAAAAAGTTGATTTAAAATGCTCAAAAAATAAAAACAAGCAGAGGAAAGTGAATGAGGGTGCAAGTGGGCATAGATTGGCCTTAAACTGACGATTTTGGAGGCTGGATGATGGCTACAGGGTTGATGTGCTGTTTTTCAAACTTTCCTATAATAATAATAATAAAAAAAAGGTTTTATTTCGAAGAGGAAAAGTCAACTCCTCGCTCTGAGAGAACATTGAAGATGATTGTTTTCACCTCTCCGTGAGCCTTTTTACTTTCTAAACATCTGTTTTTCTTTTATAGCTCCAATTCCCGTTTCATTCTCATAACCTCCTCAAAGACACCCACTAAGTCATTCACATCCTTGCATGTTTTTGTAAATTTGAAAACTAGTATTTCCTTTGGTATATTTGTATTTTCAGGTTGTATATATTGTACAACAGATCTCATTCTGTTTCTTCTTTGTTTCATTCAACACTATTTAGGGCTTCCCAGGTGGCGCTGGTGGTAAAGAACCTGCCTGCCAGCGCAGGAAATTTAAGAGATGCAGGTTCCGTCTCCGGGTGGGGAAGATCCCCTGGAGGAGGGCGTGGCAACCTACTCCAGTACTCTTGCCTGGAGAATCCCATGGACAGAGGAGCTTGGCAGGCTACAGTCCATAGAGTTACAAAGAGTTGAACACAACTGAAGTAACTGAGCAGCAACGCTATTTAGGAGCTATATATATCTCTCTCCCTATCATACTGACTTTTGAAAGGGTTTTACATATTTCTTCTCTCAGTGAAGGACACCTCAATTGTCTTCTATTGCTCACTTGCACCAAAAAATCTCAAAAAAAAAAAAAAAATTNAAATATTGTATATTAGTGCATATATGTGAAATCTAGAAAATGGTATATATATTTAGAACTTAACAGCAAAGCAGAAATAAGGGCCCACAAATGTAGAGAACAAAGGTATGGACACCAAGGGAGTAAGGGGGGCCAGGTTGGATGGATTATTGGGATTGGCATATATACCTTACTGTATATAAAAAATAATTAATGAGAACCAACTGTATAGCCCTGGGAACTCTACTCATTGCTCTCTGGTGATATAAATGGAAAGGAAATCCAAGGAAATGGGGTAAAAGTATATGTGTGGCTGAGTCACTTTGCTGTACAGCAGAAACAAACAAATTGTAAAGCAACTATACTCCAGTTAAAAAAAAAAACCATGCATCCCTATGTTCATAGCAGCACTGTTCAAAATAGCCACAACACGGAAACAAGCTAAACTGTTATAAACAGATGAATGAATAAAGAAGATGTGGTACATACATACAACTGAACACTATTAACCTTAAAAAATGCCATTTGCACCAATGTGGATGCAACTAGAGACTGTGATACTAAACGAAGTAAGTCAGAAAGAGAAAGACTAGTATATGGTATTACTGATATGTGGGATAAAATATGGCACAAATGAACCTGTCTACAAAACAGAAATAGACTCATAGACACAGAGAACAGACTTGTGGTTGCCAAGGGGGAGGGAGGGAGGGAGAGAGATGGAGTGGGAGTTTGGGGTTAGTAGATGCAAACTATTACATATAGAATGGATAAACAACAAGGTCCTAATGTATGTCAGAGGGAACTATATTGAATATCTTGTGCTAAACCATAATGGAAGAAGATATATATATCAAAGACTGTCTCTGTGTGTGTAACTGAGTCACCATGCTATGTAGCAGAGGTTGCTCAACATTATAAAGCAACTATACTTCAATAAAACATTTTTAAAGAAATTTTATATGTCAAAGTTAGCAGAAAACACTTTATAACTACTATTATAAATATGTAAAAGACTATAAAGGGGGCTTCCTTGGTGGTGCAATGGTTAAGAATTACCTTGCAATGCAGGGGCCACAGGTTCGATCCCTGGTCCGGGAAGATCCCACATGCCGAAGGGCAACTAAGCCTGTGAGCGGCAACTACTGAGCCCACGTGCAGTAGCTACTGAGGCCTCCGTCTCCGAGAGCCCGTGTGCTGCAGTAAGAGAAGCCACCACAATGAGAAGCCCATGCACTGCAACTAGAGAGGAGCCCCTGCTCTCCACAACTGGTGAAAAGCCTGCGCGTAGCAACAAAGACCCAGCACAGCCAAAGATAATTTTTAAAAAAGAAGTCAAAGGGAAACACAAACACAAAGGAAACTTCATGGTGCTTGTGGACATAAGTCTAGAAAAGCCAAATATAATCTGTAGTGACAGAAGGCAGCTCAGTGGTTGCCTAGGGGTGCTGATGGGAGATTGATTTGAATGAGGTTCTGGGATTTTTTTTCAGTGATGGAATATTCTGTAACTCAATTGTGGTGGTGATTATACTCAAATTTCATCAAAATATACACGAGTGTATTTTATTAGGTATGTAAATCACAGCTCGAATAAAAAGTTGATTTAAAATGCTCAAAAAATAAAAACAAGCAGAGGAAAGTGAATGAGGGTGCAAGTGGGCATAGATTGGCCTTAAACTGACGATTTTGGAGGCTGGATGATGGCTACAGGGTTGATGTGCTGTTTTTCAAACTTTCCTATAATAATAATAATAAAAAAAAGGTTTTATTTCGAAGAGGAAAAGTCAACTCCTCGCTCTGAGAGAACATTGAAGATGATTGTTTTCACCTCTCCATGAGCCTTTTTACTTTCTAAACATCTGTTTTTCTTTTATAGCTCCAATTCCCGTTTCATTCTCATAACCTCCTCAAAGACACCCACTAAGTCATTCACATCCTTGCATGTTTTTGTAAATTTGAAAACTAGTATTTCCTTTGGTATATTTGTATTTTCAGGTTGTATATATTGTACAACAGATCTCATTCTGTTTCTTCTTTGTTTCATTCAACACTATTTAGGGCTTCCCAGGTGGCGCTGGTGGTAAAGAACCTGCCTGCCAGCGCAGGAAATTTAAGAGATGCAGGTTCCGTCTCCGGGTGGGGAAGATCCCCTGGAGGAGGGCGTGGCAACCTACTCCAGTACTCTTGCCTGGAGAATCCCATGGACAGAGGAGCTTGGCAGGCTACAGTCCATAGAGTTACAAAGAGTTGAACACAACTGAAGTAACTGAGCAGCAACGCTATTTAGGAGCTATATATATCTCTCTCCCTATCATACTGACTTTTGAAAGGGTTTTACATATTTCTTCTCTCAGTGAAGGACACCTCAATTGTCTTCTATTGCTCACTTGCACCAAAAAATCTCAAAAAAAAAAAAAAAATTCTTGTACATGTCTTATGCATCTATGTCCTGGTTTTTTCTGTGGAATTTAGCCAGTAACAGAAATGCTGAATCTTTAGCTATATACACACACCTATTTGTCAGTAAGAACTCCTTCCACAAAACCTTCAAATGACTTCCCATCTTACTCAGAGTGTAACCCAAAGTCTTCAAATATACACAATGCCCTTGTTATCTGCCCCTATTTATCTCTCTTACTTCATTTCCTCTTATTCTCCCCTTACTTCCTCAGATCAAGCCATACTAACCTTGCTGTTTCTCAAACACCTTAAGCATGGTATCAATTCAGGCCTTTGTGTTTGCTGTTGACTCTGGCTTGGACTCACTTCTCCAGAATTAGATGGCTTATCCCTCACAGGTCTGAGCTCCAACCTTTCCTTCTCAGTGAAATCTTCCCTAGTCACTAAATTTAAAATTGTAACTGTTTCCTCTTCCTCTAGCCATCTCCTAACACATTATCCTGTCCTTTTCTCATGCTATTTACCATCATCTGATATATATTCATTTTATGTTTGATTTTATCGTCTTCTCTTTCCACTAAATAATAAGCTTAATGAAGGCAAATACTTTTATATTTTTTCACTCACTGTTGACTTCCTCAGCATCTAAGATAGTTTCTGGTCCATTTTTAATACTCAAAATATTAGTTAATTGAAATACTGCCAGATTCATCTCTAGAATGGATATACCAGTTTTCATTACTGAGAGAAACATGAAAGTTTTTATTCCCCTCATTCTAGTCAAATATTCAGTATCGTATAACTTCCTAATGTTTACCAATCTGCTGGATATTAAATGTTGCTGTATTTTTGTTTCAATTTTATTTTTTCTAATTACTAGTGAAGTTGAGCACTTCCTTATATATTTGTTGGGTATTTGAACTTTCTGTGACTATGCAGCTTAATACACTTCCCATTTTTAAACTGGGTTTCTCACCTGTAATGTTGATTAGCAAAGTTTATTAGTTCTTTGATCTTTCTAGATATTAACCTATCAATTTTGACACTAAAATCTCTCTCCCAATCTGTTACCCATCTGATCCAAGGTATTCTGTTAATTTTGTTTATGGTGTCCTTGGTGGAACAATAATAATTTATTTTGATGTACTCAGACTCATCATTTTTTTGTCTTATAATTTTCACTTTTTAAATTAACTTTATTGAAGTACAATTTATGTACAGTAAATGTACCTTTCATGGGCCCAGTTCAATTATAGTTATTTAGTTGCTGAGTCATGCTCCGGCTCTTTGAACCCCATGGACTGTCGCCGACAGGCTCCTCTGTTCATGGGATTTCCCAGGCAAGAATACTGTAGTAGGCTGCCATTTCCTTCTCCAAGGAATTTTCCCAACCTAGGAATCAAACCCATGTCTCCTGCTTGGCAGGTGGATTCTTTACCGTTGAGCCATCTGGGAAGCCCTGCACAGTTCAATAATTTTTGACAAATAAATCACCTATGTAACCACATACAATCAAGACACATGTCCATCACTTCAAAAAACTCTTTCATACCTTTTAAAGTCAGTACCTCACCCTTGGTCCCAAGAAACCACTAATCTCTTGTTATTATAGTTTAATTTAGCATGTTCTAGAAATTTATATACATGGAATCTTGGCACATATACTTTTTTCTATTGCTTATTATAACCAGCATAAGGTTTGGGGGCTCTAGGCTGTGTGCTTTAGTGTATTTATCCATTCTCCTGCTGATGTACATTTGAGTTGTTTCCAGTTTGGAGCTTTTATAAATAAGGCCTGAGAACATTCATGTACAAGTATTTGTGTGAATATATGTTTTAATTTAACTAGGGTAAATACCCAGGACAGGAACTGTTAGGTTATAAGCTAATCATATGGTTAACTACATAAGAAAGTGCCAAACATTTATTCCAAGTGGTTTTACTCAGATCTACCAATTTTCCACTAGTCGTTTTTTTGCTTCTGAGGTCTTATTTAAGAAGTTCTTTCTCACCTCAAGGTCACAAATATAATCTGATTTTTTTTTTCTATTAGCTCTGCAGTTTTATATTTTACATTAAAATTTTTAATTTGTCTTCCATTCACCTTTGTAAATGGCATGAGGTAAAAATCAAATTTTATTCTTCTGTAAAAAGTGAGCCAGTTTTACTTGCACTATACATTTTATGATAAATCCTTTCCCCACTGATTTTACTGCTACCTCCATAATATATCATTTCTGTATATACACATGCTCTGTATTTAAACTATATATTTTGTTTTGTCTGTTCTTGTACCAGTATATCATTTTGTTTTAAATTCATATGCCTTATAGTATCTTATAGATCACACAGTAGTTACATCTCTTTGTTTTTTTTTTTTTATGAAAGTTGACTGAGCCCAGGCCTCATTCATTCATGAATCCTAATTTAAATTAACTTTGGCTTTTCCCCAAAAATATCTTACTGGAAATTTAATTAATTTTAATATCACTGAATGTAGAATAAATTTGAAAAATATTGAGTATTAACTCATTCCATCTACAAATATAGTTTATATAACTCTTCTGGGCTTTTCTGGTGGCTCAGATGGTAAAGAATCCACCTGCAATGTGGGAGACCTGGGTTTGATTCCTGGGTTGGGAAGATCTCTTGGAGGAGGACATAGCAACCCACTCCAGTATTCTTGAATGAAGAATCCCCATGGACAGAGGAACCTGGTGGACTACAGTCCATGGGGTCACAGGGTTGGACACGACTGAGTGACTAAGCATGAGAACTCTTCTATATCCTTTAGAGTTTTCAAATATCTCATATGAAGCATTAGAGTTCCATTAATTCCTCAGTACCCCATAAATTTTAATGATATTCTAAATGCTATTTTATTTTCTATTTTTGTAATTGTTTAATACTTATGTAGAAGATCATTTTCATTTTATAGAACTCTCTTATTAATACTAATACCTGATTTTGTAATATTTTCTCTATAATTTTATCATCTGTGAATAACAACAGTTTTCTTTTTCCTTTTCCTAATATTATACATTTTCCTTTTTTCTTTTCATATTATATTGCCCAAAGCCTCCAGTACTGTTTTGAGCAGTAACAATGATCATAGATATTCTTGTTTTATTCCTATGCATAAAAAATTTTCCTGTTGAACATGTTTGATGTGTTTTTAACTCATTTATCATATTAATGTTCTCTTTAACTCCCGTTATTTGATAGTTTTCAATTATAAGTAGATTTTAAAAATTTTTTATTTTATTNAACTCATTCCATCTACAAATATAGTTTATATAACTCTTCTGGGCTTTTCTGGTGGCTCAGATGGTAAAGAATCCACCTGCAATGTGGGAGACCTGGGTTTGATTCCTGGGTTGGGAAGATCTCTTGGAGGAGGACATAGCAACCCACTCCAGTATTCTTGAATGAAGAATCCCCATGGACAGAGGAACCTGGTGGACTACAGTCCATGGGGTCACAGGGTTGGACACGACTGAGTGACTAAGCATGAGAACTCTTCTATATCCTTTAGAGTTTTCAAATATCTCATATGAAGCATTAGAGTTCCATTAATTCCTCAGTACCCCATAAATTTTAATGATATTCTAAATGCTATTTTATTTTCTATTTTTGTAATTGTTTAATACTTATGTAGAAGATCATTTTCATTTTATAGAACTCTCTTATTAATACTAATACCTGATTTTGTAATATTTTCTCTATAATTTTATCATCTGTGAATAACAACAGTTTTCTTTTTCCTTTTCCTAATATTATACATTTTCCTTTTTTCTTTTCATATTATATTGCCCAAAGCCTCCAGTACTGTTTTGAGCAGTAACAATGATCATAGATATTCTTGTTTTATTCCTATGCATAAAAAATTTTCCTGTTGAACATGTTTGATGTGTTTTTAACTCATTTATCATATTAATGTTCTCTTTAACTCCCGTTATTTGATAGTTTTCAATTATAAGTAGATTTTAAAAATTTTTTATTTTATTTTTTTTACTTTACAATACTGTATTGGTTTTGTCCTACATTGACATGAATCTGCCACAGGTGTACATGAATTCCCAACCCTGAGCCCCACTCCCACCACCCTCCCCATATATATCATCTCTCTGGGTCATCCCAGTGCATGAGCCCCAAACATCCTGTATCCTGTATCGAACCTAGACTAACTTTTCATTCTTACATGATAGTATACATGTTTCAATGCCATTCTCCCAAATCATCCCACCCTCTCCCTCTCCCAGAGTCCACATTTCTGTTCTTTCCATTTGTGTCTCTTTTTCTGTCTCTCATACAGGGTTATCATTACCATCGTTCTAAATTCAGTATATATGTGTTAGTATACTGTATTGGTGTTTTTCTTCCTGGCTTATTTCACTCTGTATAATCGGCTCCAGTTTCATCTACCTCATTAGAACTGATTCAAATGTATTCTTTTTAATGGCTGAGATGTAAACTTACACAGACTGAAGTAAACAAGGTATTAAAAAAAATAGCTCATTAATAAAGTAGGATTGTTACCTTAAATGGAAGGAAAAAAGTCATGTGATTATTTCAGTGTTCATACTTTTTTTTTCCCTGAATCTACTGAGATAATCACATGACTTTTTTTTCTTCCATTTAAGGTAACAATCCTACTTTATTAATGAGCTATTTTTTAAAACACCTTGTTTACTTCAGTCTGTGTAAGTTTACATCTTTGCATTTGTGTTCATAAATAAAACAGATCTATAATTTTCTTTTATGGTACTGCCTTTACCTGGAATTTAGATTAAAGGTTCCATTTCCCTCTGAATGTGACTGGGAAAAATATCTGACCTTGTGTGTTATATAAAACAAGAACGATCTCTTCCTTGAGCTCACCTGTAAATTCTCTGAGTACTTATATTTTTTTTCTGGGTGGAGGGAGGAGACATCTGTGGACAATAATAAATACTTAGCCAGTCATTCAAGTCACAGAAAGAAAGGAGAAAGAAAGTGAGGTTGAAAAACATACCTGAGAAATATGGCCTAAAATTTATCAATTTTGGTGAAAGATATAAACCTGTAGACTCAAGAGACTGAGTGAATCCCAAGCAAAATAAACTCACGAACTCCACATCAAGAACATCATAACCAAACATTCAAAAACTAAGAGCAAGGAAAATAATCTAGAGTGCAGAGAGAAATTTTGCATTACCTATACAAGAAAATTTGAATGATGACAGATTTCCTACACATGGAGGCCATAAAGAAGTGCACAACATTTTTAAAATCCTGAAAGAAAGAACTGTCACCTCAGAATTATGTATTCAGTGAAAATACTTCAGTAAGAATGGTGAAATAATGGTATTCTCAAATGAAGAAAAGCAAAGAGAATTTATTGCCAGCAGACCTACTGGAGAAGGAAATGACAACCTACTCCAGTATTCTTGCCTGGAGAACCTGGACAGAGGAGCCTGGCAGGCTATAGTCCGTAGGGTCGCAAAGAGTTGGACACGATTGAAGCAACTGAGCACATGGTACACAGACCTACTTTGAAAAAATGGCTAAGGAAACTCTTAAGACAAAGAAGGGAACAGGAAGAGAAGGAAACTATTAGCATTAGGGGGCTTCTCAGTTAGCTCAGTGGAAATAAAATCTGTCTGGAATACATGAAACTGAGGGTCAATGCCTGGGTGGGAAGATCCCCTGGAGAAGGAAATGGCAACCCACTCTAGCATTCCTGCCTGGGAAATCCCAAGGACAGAAGAGCTTGGCAGGCATGGAGTCACAAAAGAGCTAGACACAAATTGACAACCACACAACAAAACTACTCATCAGCATTAGGGGAAAAGAAAGCAACACCAAGAGCAAATATATGGATAGATATAACATGGTTTTTCACCTCTTGATATGATTGTATTGATAATTAAAATTATAACATTGTCTTATATAGTTTTCAATGTAATGTTAAGACAATTATATCATGTAATAACTGTAAATGGAAAGTAACTTTTAAAATTATAAAAAAATATTTTTTTAATTAAAAAAAGCTATATCATGAAGGCAAGAGAAGAAGTGAATGCATGGATGATTAGGTATTTACAATTCTATTTGAAGTGGTAAAATGTTGATACTAAGTTCAGTTCAGTTGCTGAGTCATGTCCGACCCTTTGTGACCCCATGAACCACAGCACGCCAGGCCTCCCTGTCCATCACCAGCTCCCAGAGTCTATCCAAACCCATGTCCATTGAGTTAGTGATGCCATCCAACCATCTCATCTTCTGTCATCTCCTTCTCCTCCTGCCCTCAATCTTTCCCAGCATTAGGGTCTCTTCACATCAGGTGGCCAAAGTATTGAAGTTTCAGCTTCAACATCAGCCCTACCAATGAACACCCAGGACTGATCTCCTTCAGAATGGACTGGTTGGATCTCCTTGCAGTCCAAGGGAATCTCAAGGGTCTTCTCCAACATCACAGTTCAAAAGCATCAATTCTTCAGCGCTCACCTTTCTTCACAGTCCAACTCTCACAACCATACATGACCACTTATCTCTCCTTGTTATTCTTTGTAACTCTGCATTCAAATGGGTATATCTTTGCTTTTCACTTCCCTTCTTTTCACAGCTATTTGTAAGGTCTCCTCAGACAGCCATTTTGCTTTCTTGCATTTCTTTTTCTTGGGGATGGTCTTGATTCCTGTCTCCTGTACAATCTCATGAACCTAGTTCATCAGGCACTCTATCAGATCTAGTCCCTTAAATCTATTTCTCACTTCCACAGTATAGTCATAAGGGATTTGATTTAGGTCATACCTGAATGGTCTAGTGGTTTTCCCTACTTTCTTCAATTTAAGTCTGAATTTGGCAATAAGGAGTTCATGATCTGAGCCACAGTCAGCTCCTGGTCTTGTTTTTGCTGATTATATAGAGCTTCTCCATTTTTGGCTGCAAAGAATATAATCAATCTGATTTCAGTTTTGGCCATCTGGTGATGTCCATATGTAGAGTCTTCTCTTGTGTTGTTGGAAGAGGGTGTTTGCTATGACCAGTGTGTTCTCTTGGCAGAACTCTGTTAGACTTTGCCCTGCTTCATTCTAGATCCAAGGCCAAATCTGCCTGTTACTCCAGGTGTTTCTTGACTTCCTACTTTTGCATTCCAGTCCCCTATAATGAAAAGACATCTCTTTTGAGTGTTGGTTCTAGAAGGTCTTGTAGTCTTCATAGAAGTGTTCAGCTTCAGCTTCTTCAGCGTTACTGGTCAGGGCATAGACTTGGATTACCGTGGTATTGAATGGTTTGCCTTGGAAATGAACAGAGATCATTCTACCATTTTTGAGACTGCATCCAAGTACTGCATTTCAGACTCTTTTGTTGGCTATGATGGCTACTCCATTTCTTCTAGGGATTCCTGCCTGCAGTAGTAGATATAATGGTTAGCTGCTGCTGCTAAGTTGCTTCAGTCATGTCTGATTCTGTGCGACCCCATAGATGGCAGTGCACCAGGCTCCCCCATCCCTAGGATTCTCCAGGCAAGAACACTGGAGTGGGTTGCCATTTCCTTCTCCAATGCATGAGAGTGAAAAGTAAAAGTGAAGTCACTCAGTCATGTCTGACTATTAGTGACCCCATGTACTGCAGCCTATCAGGCTCCTCCCTCCATGGGATTTTCCAGAGAAGAGTACTGGAGTGGGGTGCCATTGTCATGAGTTAAATTCACCATTTCAGTCCATCTTAGTTCGCTGATTTCTAGAATGTCAACATTCACTCTTACCATCTCCTGTTTGACCACTTCCAATTTGCCTGTTCCAGGTTCCTATGCAATATTGCTTTTTATAGCATCAAACCTTGCTTCTATCACCAGTCACATCCACAACTGGGTGTTGTTTTTGTTTTGGCTGCATCCCTTCATTCTTTCTGGAGTTATTTCTCCACTGATCTCCAATAGCATATTGGGCACAGACCTGAGGAGTTCATCTTTCAGTGTCCTTTCTTTTTGCCTTTTCATACTTTTCATGGGGTTCTCAAGGCAAGAATACTGAAGGCAGAAGCAAGGCAGCTACAATGGAGCAGAAGCGTGGCCTAGAGGAGCTACCCTATATCCAAGGTCAGAGGCGGTGGTCGAGAGGAGCTACCCCATATCCAAGGTATGTAGCAGCGACTGTGCTTTGCCGGAGCAACCATGAAGAGATACCCCACATCCAAGGTAAGAGAAACCCAAGTAAGATGGTAGGCACTGAGAGAGCATCAGAGGGCAGACGGACTGAAACCACAATCACAGACAACTAGCCAATCTGATCACATGGACCACAGCCTTGTCTAACTCAGTGAAACTAAGCCATGCCTTGTGGGGCCACCCAAGATAGACAGGTCATGGTGGAGAGGTCTGATGGAATGTGGTTCACTGGAGAAGTGAATGGCAAACCACTTCAGTATTCTTGCTTTGAGAACCCCATGAACAGAATGTTGATACTAGCAGACTGCAAAAATCTATACATATATATTATTATTTCTGAAGCAACTATTAAAATAACTATAGAGATACACCAGAAGAACAACAGTGAAAAAACAAAACCTATGGGTAAATTAAAGCAGAAGTGTTTAAAAGTTCAGGTATCCCACATAAAGATAGGAGAATGTAAAAAAGCAGGAATGTAAAACAGAAGGAATCAAAAAGTTAAATGGTGGGTTTAAATCATTGTGTCAGAAAATTTATTAAAAGTAAATCTTCTAAAGATACCAAAAAATGTGGTGGAGTGGAGGTATCAAAATTCAACCATATGCTATCTATAAGAAACTCATTTCAAATATAATTATAGCAGTAGATTAATGATAAATAACAGGGAAAAACACACAAAACGAAAGAAAGCTGAAAAGACTATATTAATATGAAACAAAATAATCTTTGGAGCACAGAAAATTAACAGAGACAAAAACATTACATAATGATAAGCAAGTTAATTCACTAAGAAGATACAATCTTAAATGTATATATACCCTCCCCAAAAAAAAGAGAGCTGCAAAATGCCTGAAGTAAAAACAGCACAGAGAAATAGAAAAATTTAAATATATCACTGGAGTCTTCAGAACCTCTCTCTCAGTAACTGAGCCACTAGGCAGCATGTCAGTATGACTGTAGAAAAATGGAATACTTTCACCCAATAAGAAGAAAGGTTTATAGACACTCCCCCAACATAAACAGAATATACATTATTTTCAACTGCTCATGAACATTGAAGAATACAGATGTATTAATTTTAAAAGATACATGCACCCAATATTCTTAGCAGCCAATAGCCAAGATATGGAAGCAACTTAAGTATCCATTGACAGGTGGATAAAGAAAATATGGTGTATATATATATATATATATATATATACACACACACACACACACACACACATAAAGAATGAAATTTTGCCATTTGCAACAACCTGAAAGGACCTGGAGGGTCTTATGCTCAGTGGAATAAGTCAGACAGACAAAGACAATACTGTGTATTATTACTTATACATGAAATCTAAAAAATAAAATGAATCAATATAACAAAACAGACTCACAGGAATAGAGAACAAATGGTTCTCTAGTGGTTGTCACTAGGGAGAGGGAAGGGAGGGGGTGCAAAACAACATTAGGGGGTTAAGAATTACAAACTACTATGTGTAAAATAAATGAGCTGCAATAATATATTGTACAGCATAAGAAAAATAGACATATTTGATAATAACTTTAAGTGGAGTATACACTATAAAGTTTTGAATCACTGTGTTATACACCTGAACTAATATAATACTGCAAATCAACTATACTTTAGTTAAAAAAAAAACAGATATATTAGTTTAAAACATATTATATATATACATGGGCCTCCCTGCTGCCTCAATGGTAAACAATCTGCCTGCTAATGCAGGAGATGCGGCTTTGATGTCTGGGTCAGAAATATCCCCTGCAGAAAAAAACGGCAACCCACTCTAGTATTCCTGCCTGGGAAATCCCATGGCCAGAGCAGCCTGGCAGTCTACAGTCCATGGGTCATGAAGAGTCAGACATGACAGCAACTAGGGATGCACACATATATATATATACACACATATATAATATGCATTCTATGTATATTATTACAGAATACAGTTGACCCTTGAACGACATGGGTTTCAACTGCATGGGTTCTTTATATGCGTATTTTTTTTTATAGTAAATACTACAATACTGTGTAATCCCAGGTTAGTTGAATCAGCAACTGCAGAATCACAGATACAGACGGGTGACTCAAAAGTTATACATGGATTTTCAAATGTGCATAGGGTTGGCACCCTTAACTGCTGTGTTGTTCAAGAATCAACTGTGTGTTTGTGTATACATTACAGGTATGAGAAGTTGACTCACAAAATCATGCAATTATATAGGCTGGAGAAGTCCCATATCTGCCTTCTGTCAGTTGAGGGCTCAGGAAAACTGGTGGCCTAATTCAGTCTTAGTTTGAAAGCTTGAGAATCAGGACCAGCAAGGATACGAAGGGTCAACATTTCAATTCAAGCAATTAGGTGCAAAAGATTGAATTATTTCTCCTTCCACCTACATCTTCTGTTCAGGCTCTTAACAGACTGAATGATGCCCACCACCATGGAGGGCAAATCAATTTACTGAATCCATCAATATAAATGCTAATTTCATCCATAAACATTTTCACAGACACAACTAGAAATAATATAAACCAAATATCTGGTCATCCCGTGATCCAGTCAAGTTGATACAAAATTAACTTTTATTTTTTTGTAAGTTATTTATTTTAATTGGAGACTAATTACAATATTGTAGTGGTTTTTGCCATACATTCACGTGAATCACCCATGGGTTGTACATATGTCTCCCGTCCTGAACCCCCCTCCCACTTCCCTCTCCATCCCATCCTTCAGGGTCATCCCAGTGCACCGGTACTGAGCACCATGTCTCATGAATCAAACCTGGACTGGCAATCTATTTCACATATGGTAATCTACATGTTTCAATGCTATTCTCTCAAATTATCCCACCCTCACCTTCTCCCACAGAGTCCAAAAGTCTATTCTTTACCTCTGTGTCTCTTTCGCTGTCTCACATATAGGGTCATTGTTACCCTCTTTCTAAATTCCATCTATATGCATTAATATACTATATTAGTGTTTTTCTTTTTGACTTACTTCACTCTGTATAATCGGCTCCAGTTTCATCCACCTCATTAGAAATGATTCAAATGTATTCTTTTTAATAGCTGAGTAATATTCCATAGTGTATATGTACCACAGCTTTCTTATCCATTCATCTGCTGATGGACATCTAGATTGCTTCCATGTCCTAGCTATTGNAAGGTTAATATTTGGATGACAGACAGTAGGCTTCTTAAATACCAGTTTGTGGAAATTTAAATCCTGCCATTTTCCTTCCTGAGAAGAACAATGGAACACCTGATCACGATTGTTCTCAATTCCCAACTTTAAACTATGCAGCTCGGGAAGATCTAATGAATCCCCTTTAGACAATCCTGACATGGAAATATTTACAGATGGCAGTTCTTCTGTTCGGGATGGAAAGCGTAGAGCAGGTTATGCCATGGTGACTGCTGAACAGGTTTTGGAAGCAAAATCTCTCCCCCCTCTGGATTCCAACGAAGTGGGAAGTATCCTGGAGAGGACTGGGAAATTTATTTTACTCATATGCCAAAAGCTAATGGATATTCTTGNATGGAAAGCGTAGAGCAGGTTATGCCATGGTGACTGCTGAACAGGTTTTGGAAGCAAAATCTCTCCCCCCTCTGGATTCCAACGAAGTGGGAAGTATCCTGGAGAGGACTGGGAAATTTATTTTACTCATATGCCAAAAGCTAATGGATATTCTTGCTTACAAGTTGGGGTAGATACTTTTACTGGATGGACTGAGGCTTTTCTCTGTTGTAGTGAACAGGCTAAGGAGGTTACAGAGATTCTCTTCATCAGTGGAAGGCTTCCTGTGGTGGACAGCTCCACTTCAAGGAAAGGACTTTCTCAAAGTCTGAATACCTTCGACAACAATCACATGCGATGCCTCTTCATCTGATGACATCTCCCAACCCTAAAATGGACTGGTGCAACACGTTGCACTTTAACTATGGACATAATGTGACTTTTAACTTTTATTTTAACTTGTTTTAACGCCTATGTTGCCTTACATCTGTAACTGTGTAACTGGATTTGTTTCTAGCCACATGAAAACTTTTAAGTTACAAATGGTTGCCCAAACTCCTGCTACTGCTGCAACTTTCTCCAACTACTATTTGGGACCCCTGGATCAAATATCCTCAATATGAGGATTAGGAGAATATGTTGCCTCACCAATTTAGGGACAACGCCCCTTGTCAGCTCGGAAGCAGTTATGGAACGAGAACAATGCCCCTTTTCCCTAGGCAACATAATTCTCTTAAAAGAAAAGGGAGGAATGAGAGAGTCATTTCCTAGGCAGGTTGATAAGAAGTCTAGGGGTCCCCAAGGAGAGAGGGGTCTGGAATTCTCAAGGAGGAAGAAAGGACATACTTTTTTTCCTTCTCTACATTCCTTGGGATTATATAATAATAATGTATTCTGCCTGAGGACAGTCTCTGGATTAAACCTTCTGGCTAATTCTGTTATCTTAAAATGTAAATTATGGGAGTAGGTCTGGTGAGGTCTTTACAACCTCCAGACATTCTTTGGATTCATTGGAGAGTATATAACTTCACTGCTAACACTAACAAGGGGGTACTCTTTCTGCCCCCTTCTGATGCCTATGTCAGAAGCTTTCTCTATCTCCTTTACACTTTAATAAAACTTTATTACACAAAAGCTCTGAGTGATCAAGCCTCGTCTCTGGCCCCGGATTGACTTCTCCTCCGGGGGCCAAGAATCCTGGCATCGTGATTCAACATCAACCTTTCAGCACTATCTGCAATAGCTAGGACAAGAAAGCCACCTAGATGTCCATCAGCAGATGAATGGATAAAGAAGCTGTGGTACATCTACCCAATGGGATACTGTGTAATCAAGAATAGAAAGGAACGCCTTTGAGTCAGTTCTGATGAGGCGGATGAACCTAGAACCTGTTATACAGAGTGATGTGAGTCAGAAGGAGAAAGCTGAATATCATTCTAACTCATATATATAGGATCTAGAAAAATGGTACTGAAGAATTTACTTATAGTGTAGCAGTGGAGAAACAGACATAGAGAATAGACTTATGGACATGGGGAGAGGCGAGGAGAGGGTGAAATGGACGGAAACAGTAACATGGAAACTTGCATCACCATATGTAAAATGGAATTTGCTGTATGACTCAGAAAACTCTAACAAGGGCTCTTTATCAACCTAGAGGGGTGGGATAGGGAGAGAGATGGGAGGGAGGTTCAAAAGGGAGGGGATATATGTATACCTATGGCTGATTCATATTGAGGTTTGACAGAAAACAACAAAATTCTATAAAGCAATTATCAAAGATAAATTAATAAAGTTAAAGGCAAAAAAAAAAAAAAAGAATCTACCTGCAACATGGGAGACCTGGGTTTGATCCTTGGGTTTGGAAGATCCCCTGGAGAAGGGAAAGTCTACTCACTCCAGTATTCTGGCCTGGAAAATTACATGGACTACAGTCCATGGGGTCACAAAGAGCTGGAAACAACTTTGTGACTTTCACACCATGACCAAGAGTGGTATAGTCCAGAAATCCAAGATTGATTCAGTATTGAATAATTAGCCAGTATAATTCAGCATTTAATACTCTATAAAGAAGAAAAATAATATGATCATATCAGTTGATTCAGAAAAAGCATTTGAAAAATTATAATACCATTCATAATAAAAACTCTCACAAAAGGAGGAATAGAATAAAACTTTCTCAATCTGATAAAGACTTGATGTTAACCTGAAATTAATAGGTGAAAGAATGCTTTCACTAATTATGATCAACTATAAAGTCTGCTCTCATCACTTCTATTTAACATAGTACTAAATAACATAGTACTGTATTATTAGCCAATAATACAGTCAAGCAGGAAAAGAAAATGAAAGGAGGGAAGATTCAGATAACATGATTTCCTACATAGAAAACGCCAGTAATCTACCAAAGAAAACAAAAAATCAACTCATGGAACTAAAGAGTTTCATAAGGTCACAGGGCCAAGGTCAACACATAAATTCAATATACTTAGATATTAACATAGGCTTCCCTGGTGGCTCAGCTGGTAAAGAATCTGATCTTGGCAATGAAAAATTGGAAAATAAAATTTTAAACACCAAACAATTATAGTCACCACCAAATGAAATATGAAGTTATAAATCTAGCTAAATGAAAGAAGTCAATAAATATTTAAATAAATGAGAAGTTTCACTATATTCAGTGATGAGAAGACTCAACATAATAATTTTCCATAAATTTATCTATAGACTTAGCACAATTTCTATCAAAAATCCAGAAGATGTAAATAAACTGATGCTAAAATTTATATAAAAGATAAAGAAACTACAACAACAAAAGCAATATTTAAGAGTGAATACAGAAGAATAACAACCTGATTTTGACTTAATATGTAGATTAAATAATCAAAACACTGTGGTATTGCCAAAGGGACAGTCACATAGATTAATGGAGCAAAGTAAAGAATGCAAACTAGACCCACACTTATATGGCCAACTAATTTTTAACAAAATGCAAAAGCAAAGGAAGGATACATTTTCAGTAAATGTTGGAATAATTAAACATTCACAGGCAAAACAAAGCATTCACAGCTTATGCAGAAATTACTCAAAATGGATCATTTATCTATGTGCAACAGCTAAAACTATAAAACTTCTAGAGAGAAACACTGAAGAAAATCTTTATGATGAAAGATTAGGCAAAGACTTCTTAGACATAATACCAAAGCCATGACCCACAAAAGAAAAGTCAATAAATTGGACTTCACCAAAATTTAAAATATTTGACCTTTGGAAGACCTCATAAGAGTATGAAAAAACAAATCATAAATAAGAAGAAAATATTTACAAATCATATGTCTAACAATGGTTTCCAGGACATATAAAGAATGAACACACTCATATAACCATTGTCTAGATCAATAAATCAAACATGACTAGTATCCAGAATTTCATGTTATGCTTTGTCTGAATCACTGGTGTTTTCTTCAAAGATTACTCTCATTATAGAGATGAGGAAACTCTAGCTCAGAAAGGTGGAGAGATTTGCCTAAGCACACATAACAAGAGCTGGTGTTCAAATCTGAATCTCCTAAAGACTGAGGTTTTTTTTTTTTTTTTCCATGTTAGGGATCTTTCTCCTATTATTAGCTGCATATTCATACTTCAAGTCTTCTCAAAGTTAATGCCAATTGTTCACTTAAATTTTAGGGATTAGCAAATGGAGTCAGGTGACTTCATTTGGTCTCCTTGCCGTATACAGAAACTTTAAGTTACAACTGCATTCATTTATTCTTTCATTCACTACCATATGCTCTGAGAGGGATAAAGAATTAAATATAGCCCCTATCCACCAGGAAAGTAATTGCGAAAACGGCTGACTTTAATATAAAGCAGAATGATGTGAGTACTAAATTAAAATATGAACTCACCTCACTGCCCTTCAATTTCTCCTACACATGACCAAAAAGTCATCTCTCCTCCCAAATAACTTAATTCTCTTCCCATCACATACTGCCTACAGGATAAATTCCACATTCCCTTGTCTGGCATCTGACTTCTGAAGAACTCCACAGGTAGAATCCTCACCCCCTATAGTGTTGAAACCAGATATACCTGGGTTTGAATGCCATGTCTATCCCTTACTAAATGTCTGGGCTTTGAGCAAATGGTTTTACCCACTCTCAATTTCAGTGTCCATATTTATAACCAGAGATAACTATCTTCACAGAGTCTGTAAGCTAAAAGGAGATAATATAACACAATGCCCTTTGCCCAGTGCTTGGCACATAGTATTTTGTGAGTGGTAACCATTAGATATCAAATCATTCTGAGCTGCTTATAATTCTCCAAATCCAATGTTATCCAACTATTATTGGGTTGGCCAAAAAGTTCATTCAAAGTTTTCCATAGCAAAATGAACAAATTTTTTGGCCAGCAAATTCTTTTCTTTGGCATTGTCTGTTCGGCCTCTGTCTCTCGTCATTTTCTGTTTGGTTAATTTCTACCTAAGATAGAAACCTTTGAGTTTTGATGTACCCAGTGAGGAGATTCAGGAGAGATGCTCTCTATTTAAGACAAGGAAGAGAGTTTTCTAAGATCTCAAGTACAGAGCTGGACCTCATGGTATCCTACTGAGGTTTCTGTTTAGTGTGAGCTCTAAAAAATAACCAGATAATAGAACTTTAAAAAAAAAAAAAAAAAGGTAGACGTCTATGTACACCCACATCTGGAAAGAAAAGGCACAGGAGCTCCTCGATGCAAGAATTAAGCTGGTATTTGTATTATGGTGATTGGCTTTACCTTCTCGTTTTGCATAATCTCTTTTTCAATGCTGAGAAGTGTAATTTCCCTTCAGTTCATAGAATAGTACTTGGAGAAGACAGAGAGGAAGTCTCTGCATTTTGTGAAAGAGAAAATTACCGGCACCCCTTTTGTTCCCTTAGGCAGGATTTGGATGGATTACTCATACTTAAAAAGGAAGGCGGCTTTTAACCTTAAAAAGAAAAAAAAAAAAAAAAGGAAGAAAAGAAAAAGAAAAACTCCTTGCATTAACACAGTGCATTGACATGTTACTAAATCTGAGGAATTTTGAAGGATAAATTCCCAGACTTTATCCAAAACATGAAACAAATTCTTCAAACACGAGCTGCCAAGCTCATCAGCTTGTTCAGATCCCTGCAACTTTGGTCTCACCAAACTGCTCGCTTAGCCTCTTGATTGGCTGATTTAACCCCTCCAGCCTGATTGGGGTGGTGGGCATGGGGGCTCCTGGAGAGCGACTGTTCACCAAGCTCAGAGCCTCGGCCCCTTTTGGAAGATCAGACTTCTGGAATCGATTTGGGTCCAGAATTGCATTACCCAAGGAATGTGGAGTATGCACAGTCCTTGATGACTTGTGAACCACACTTCCTGAAGCTGGCCACCAGCCAGAGCTGAGACCATCAGCATTTTGAAAATGAATTCTTTCTTAGACAAAGAACAATCCACACGATTTCTGAAATCACTGAAGTAGAAAGCTTGCCTGTCAGTAACATAAAACCTGGCTGACGTTTAGACTCCTTTGTGTTTTCTAGGAGATGAGGAGATCAGATGTCACCCCAAAATGTCTTTTCCTTTCGACAGACAGGCATTGCAAGGCATTACATAGCCTGGGATTGTATCTTGCTGACACTTAACTGCTCTACTCAAAGATTGTTTGTCCAAAACATTGCCCACTAACTGCTCAAACGACTCAACAGGCAGTACCAAGTGTGGTAAGGAAAGACGAAGAGATGTGATGATTCTCTCTCTCCAAGAACTTAAAGTCTAGGGGCAAGAGGATCCAAAGATCTGTGAACAATGCTTCAAAGTCAAAAGAAAGCAATGGTTTGGAGGGGTATCCTGCAGAGGTTTTGTAGGAAAGGGTGCATTGTGGAGACATGACTAGAAACAAGGAGAACATTCCAGCTGTTGAGGAAAGATGGCCATGCAGACTCAGAAGTGGAAGTCAACAAAATTAGCTGTCAGTGTGCAGCTGGAGTGGAGAAATCCTAACCTGGGATTATGGCAAGATATGCACAGGAGAGGGGGAGGTGGTAGTGGAAAGAGACACATGTAGGGGTTTAATCTTGCTTTATTTTTGCAAGTAGATGATAATTATCATATGGTTATTTTCTTACTCTCTACTTAGGCAAGGAGTATTTTCACCTGATGTCTGTCTGACTATCTTATTTCATTTCTCTCTCATTTGGATCATTTCCTTCAAAGACAAAGTTACATCCCCTGAAAATGTGCTCTTGACCCATAAAAATCACTTTGGCTCTCAAATTCTACAATATAAGTCACCACGCTAAGTAATTCTCCTTTATGCAAGGGGAGAAGTCTATCTTTTTGAATAAGGGGATGCATGTATGGGGCAGTCCAACAGTTGTATAATTGATTATCTTAACACTCTTCAGGCATATCTGACACTTTTACTCCCCCATTACCAAATTTCGGCAACTTAGATGGAAATAATGATGATACTTTACCATCAATGCACATTTTCACATATATTTCGTATTGAATTCCCCTTTCTGTTTATGAAGAGGGCTAAGAAAAATCTACCTGAAATGTAAATATTTTCTATTCCTTAGTATGTATAATTCTGACTATTCGTTAGTCAGAATTACAAATCTATTCATAGCCAACTCATCATATCAATAATAAAAAGTTACATTCTCAAAGCATATTGAGATGCTAGTGAAGCCAGTGTCTCCCAGCAAACCCCTAATATCGATCCCAATTTGGATGACACCAGTTATAGCTCAGTTGGTAAAGAATCTGCCTGCAATGCAGGAGACCTTGGTTCTATTCCTGGATTGGAAAGATCCTCTAGAGAAGGGATAGGCTACCCTCTCCAGTATTCTGGCCTGGAGAATTCCATGGACTGTAGTCCATTGGATCGCAAGAGGCAGGCATGACTGAGCGACTTTCACTTCACCAAATTATAAAGGAGGGCTTCCCAGGTGGTGCAGTGGTAAAGAACCCACCCACCAATGCAGGAAACTCAAGAGACTTGAGTTTGATCCCTGGGTCAGGAAGATCCCATGAAGGAGGGCATGGCAACCCACACCAGTATTCTTGCCTGGAAAACTCCATGGAGTGTGGTAGGCTATAGTCCATGGGGTTGCAAAGAGTTGGACACAACTGAGTGATTGAGCATGCACAGAGTTACAAGGGAAACCAGGGCCAGCTTGACAGAATCATTCCAAGTTGAATTAATCTTTCATGAGTTTTCAAAATTTGTTTCTTAAAATAACAAAAGAACTGTTATTTTTTTAAAACCCTGTTTCTAGATAGAGTTTAACCAATGAAATTAAGGTAGCTTGAATATACATCCTTTCAGTTCAGTTCAGTTGCTCAGTCGTGTCCAACTCTTTGCAACTCCATGAATTGCAGGCTATGCAAAATGTCTAGCACGGTCCTTTGGTGAACAAATTAGGGAACAGGTAAATGAATGATGGCTTCTTTTATTTTTTAAATGAAGCTTTTTTTCATTAGTCAGGGATGGGCCAAACAATGTGAACTGGTTGGAGATGGTAGTAAACAAAACTGGTTAAATCACTCAGTGTATCTTAAGGTGGTATTAACCAGAGTGTTGTAGAAAATCATTAACCTACTGGGTCAGAAATTGAGGTAATTATAATTGTTATCATCATGGACTACTGCCAACTGATTCAACTTTCCACTGAGCAGTGTATTCTATGGTTTTCAAGAGACCCCAACATTTCACCATATGTCTCCCCAGCAGGGAAGTCACCTTAAAGATAATCTGACCTAGGCTACATGTTTAGGAGGAAAAAACAAATGCCAAGGGAAGTGCTATAACTTGCCCAAAGTCACATGTTTCCTACTGAGCATGAAAGCTCCTCTCCTTCTATAATAATAATTATAATGCTCCTTCAACTGCTCCAGGGCTCCATACTAAGGGCTCACGGGAAGGAAGAAGAGCCAGGCCAAGGGGAATCAAGGAGCCCAGGATGCCGAACCCAAAAGGTCATCTGAGGAGGGCTGAGCTGGCTGTTGCTTTAGAAACAATTGAGCGGTTACTGAGGAATGTTAAACTGGAATGCACAAAGCCAAGAGACCCTGTCCAGGTGAAGTAAAATGCAAGAAAAGCCTTGGTGAAAACATGGAGAGGGAACATCACTGGAATCCATTCAGTAACCTCCACTGCGGCAAAGATCTGCCCAAACGCAGCAACGTCAGAGGAATTCAAGTTTCTTCTGCAGTTTGTGGAAGAAGGACAAAGTGGCTCATGAGAGTTTCATAGCTGACATGACTGAACGAGACGCCATGATTTCCAGGGCTGCCAGAGCAAAAATAAAACCAAGGACCGCAAAGAAATGACAGGGTGCTCAGATCCAAGCAGAACAAAAGGGCAGAGAATTGCCAGGAGTTGTTTTAAAAGAAAAATATCTTCACCCTAATGTCAAGGATATAAAATCACACACAAAAAAGAAAAGAGATTGTGTTAAGATTTATCTTGACACGTTACTGTGGCAGATAAAGGCAAGGCAGAAAGAGAGGATTAAACAGTTTTCATAGCATGAAAAAATGGGACTGAGTGGAATGTGAGGGAAAGGTTTCCATCTCAGGCCAGAGTTTGGGAGAGAGAACGTCTCTGTAATCCGCAGGGAGGAAGCAACATTCCAGGGGCTAGGGTCAGTGGAACCCTGGGATGAGAAGGGTTTCTCCCCCAGTTTTTTTTTCTCTCCTTGAAGCCTTGGCTTCCAGAATTTCATCCACTCTTGGGCTTGCAACACCACTTCTCCTGAATCATCATTATCTCTTCCCAGTCTCACTTCGTAACCAGCATACAGTTAAAGGAGCAATTCCTTGGCACAGTTCATCAGCTTTGTCTGTCCAAGGCTGAAGACTCACTTCAAGACCAAAGGCATTATGAAGTTGCTGACAATTCTACCTGAGTGCTAGTCCTTGGGGTTCCTGAGAAACCATAACATAATACTATTAATGGTGACATATATGATCCAGCATATGCCCACTCCTGAGCATGTATCCAGAGAAAACCACAATGCAAAACATACATGCACCCCAATGTTTACTGCACTGCTATCTACAGCAGTCAAGACAGGGGAGCATCCTAAATGTCCATCGATGGAGGAATGATAAAAAAAGATGTGGTATATATATACAATGGAATATTACTCAGCCATAAAAAAGAAGCAACTCATTTATAGCAACATGTGTGGACCCATAGATTATCATGCTAAGTGTAAGTCAGACTGAGAAAGATGTTTCATATGATATCAAAGATGCCATATGCTATCACTTACATATGGAATCTAAAAATGTGTTGCAAATGAACTTATCTACAAAATCTAAACAGACTCACAGACTCTGGAAACAAACTTATGGTTACCAAATGGGGACAATTGGGGGCAGGGATAAATTAGGTGTTTGAGATTAGCATATATACAATCAGCTCAGCTCAGCTCAGCTCAGTTGCTCAGTCNAGCCTTGACGTACTCCTTTTCCTATTTGGAACCAGTCTGTTGTTCCATGTCCAGTTCTAACTGTTGCTTCCTGACCTGCATACAGATTTCTCAAGAGGCAGGTCAGGTGGTCTGGTATTCCCATATCTCTCAGAATTTTCCACAGTTTATTGTGATCCACACAGTCAAATTAAATAATCAACAAAGACCTACTGTATAGCACAGAGAACTGTACTCAATATTCTGTAATATCTTAAATGGGAAAAGAATCTGAAAAAAATTGATATATGTATATATTTTGCTGCATACCTGAAATGAATACACATTGAAATCAACTATACTCTAACATAAAATAAAAATTAAATTTAAAAAATGGTGACCAAATTTATTTGAGATTATTAAGGAGGAAATATACCCACTTCCAAAGTTAGTCACAGGAACAGGGAGGAGAGAAGAGTTCCTCCTAGTCAGCAATTATTTTGTGTCCTCCCACACACAAAAAAATTTTTTCAGTACTTTGGGAAGTGTTAGCTTCCAACTCTTGAGAATGGAGCAGAGATATGCAAAGTAACACCAGCCCAGTGGCATTAGTTTTATTTCCATTCTTTCCAATACCACTGAATAGTTTCTTGGCTGAAAGAAGTCAATTTTCAAATTCCCCCAATGAAAAATTTTCTGAATGTAACTTCTGAATACACATTAATGTTGACAAGTTGGACTGCCTGGCCCATTGTTAGTTTAAAGCTGATGAACTGGCCCACCCCTTACACTGTCAGTGCAAAAAAAAAAAGACTAACACTTATTCTTGAAGTGAAAGTCGCTTAGTCGTGTCCAACTCTTTGTGACCCCGTGGACTGTATAGTCCATGGAATTCTCTAGGCCAGAATTACTGGAGTGGGAAGCCTTTCCTTTCTCCAGAAGATCTTCCCAACACAGAGATCGAACCCAGGTCTCCCACATTGCAGGCAGATTCTTTACCAGCTGAATCACAAGGGAAGCCAAACAATACTGGAGTGGTTAGCCTATGCCTTCTCCAGCGGATCTTCCCAACCCAGGAATCTTCCCAAACCTGGAGTCTCCTGCATTGCAGGTGGATTCTTTGCCAACTGAGCTACCAGGGAAGCCCATGTTCTTAGAATGAGCCAATTTTCTGACTCTGTTAAGTGACTAACATGGAAGACTCCATATATATCACATTTGCCCTGAAATTTTGATCATACCAAATGATGTCCCCAAGAGATGTTCAAAGACAAAAGGAAAAATAGAGATGCCACAGATGCTACATAGAATAAAGCTGAAAGCCAATGTTTCAAGCACTGTCACCTCTTAGGAAGGTTATGTGGTTTTTTTTAAACTGTCACTGATCACTTATTTTGTGCCAGGTGATACAAAGATAATGAATGTTATTCTTGCCTCAAGAAGTCGATAGTGTGAAGAAGAAGATGGTGAATTAACCAGACAATTCTAACTCATAACTGAGTACTTGCCTCACCACAACCCAACACTCCCTCAAAGCATTGGACAAATTCTCAGTTCAGGAATCAGCTCACACCAGCTCCTTGATCAGTTGGATCTGCAACTGGAAACAACAAGATGAGGGGTGAAATTTCATTCAGACATCTCTGTAACAGCTACTCAAGCCATCACTGGACCCCAGAACAAGGCTGGAGCTGCACTGGAGAGTCTGCTGCCAAAGCCACTCGCTGCCTTCTTCTGTGCCATCGGAACTAATATCACACCTCCTCAGCATCTCGGGGCAGAGCCCAGTTCTGACATTTTCACACTCAGAGCCAGTCAGACACAGAAACTAATGTTTGTGTTGCTGACATGTCATCCTCTTTCATCCCTCTGACATCAGCCGGTCTGCTGTGTCTTTCCTCCAACAACCCTCAGTGTGGATCACCAGGCGCTTAAAAAACAAGACAGGAAGTAACGCTTGCGTCATAGAGACCATCCACAGGAGATGAGTAATTTGTGGGGGTAATTCTAGGTGTTCTAAGTGTCCCCATCCCATCTTCTCCTGCTTTCAAGTTTCTCAGCCCACGCATTTGATTCCCCCACGACCTTTGGCTGATGAAGAGAATCCTGGAGAAGCTGGCTTTCTGCTCCTGTCGAGGACACATCGGCCTTTGCCTCCAACCTGCTGCCCTTCACTAAGGAAATTATTACTTTGCTTCGCTGCCTCCCATCAGAAGTTTCCCCTCACAGTTCCCTTCACAAGGTAATCACCTCAGATGCCTGAAAGGCACTCTAGACACTTGGGAGTGTTTGAATACTGAGTGTGAAGACCCAAATCACAAGAGTCTCTTGAGAAGACACTCAAGAGAAGGCATCTCTTAACTTCCAAGTATACAAAACACACTTCTTCCTCTTCAAGTTAAAAATGCTTTCATACTTTACCCAATATGTGTACAATTTCTATAACTATTACAAAAAGAGCTCAAGTTTCATATCTCTTTTGGATGCTATTTAAAACTTTTTCTTAACATAAAGATAAACAAGATCAATGATCCTACCCTTCAGAGATAGTTAACCATTGCTCAGATTCTCTCTTCTTCCTACTACCCTGTAATTGACAGCTGGAAACTTATGCTGAGGACAAAGGCCAATCAAATACCCCAAGTTCCTGCCAACACCCCCCCCAAATAAAAGCTGAAATTGTTAGAAGTGAGGAACCTCCTCATGGTTCTCTGCCCCAATCATGTAACAGGCACACATACACACAAAAACACGGTGTATAGACTGGTGGGTGCATAAAAAGATTACTAACAGAAAGAAAAGGAGTACGCCAAGGCTGTATATTGTCACCCTGCTTATTTAACTTATATGCAGAGTACAGCATGAGAAACGCTGGGCTGGAAGAAGCACAAGCTGGAATTAAGATTGCCAGGAGAAACATCAATAATCTCAGATATGCAGATGACATCACCCTCATGGCAGAAAGTGAAGAGGAACTAAAAAGCCTCTTGATGAAACTGAAAGAGGAGAGTGAACAAGTTGGCTTAAAGCTCAACATTCAGAAAACAAAGATCATGGCATCTGGTTCCATCACTTCATGGCAAATAGATAGGGAAACAGTGGAAACAGGGTCAGACTTTTTGGGGCTCCAAAATCACTGCAGATGGTGACTGCAGCCATGAAATTAAAAGACGCTTACTCCTTGGAAGAAAAGTTATGACCAACCTAGAAAGCATATTCAAAAGCAGAGAAATTACTTTGCCAACTAAAGTCTGTCTAGTCAAGGCTATGGTTTTTCCTGTGGTCATGCATGATTGTGAGAGTTGGACTGTGAAGAAACCTCAGTGCTAAAGAATTGATGCTTTTGAACTGTGGTGTTGGAGAAGACTCTTGAGAGTCTTCCATTCTGAAGAAGATCAGCCCTGGGATTTCTTTGGAAGGAATGATGCTGAAGCTGAAACTCCAGTACTTTGGCCACCTCATGCAAAGAGTTGACTCTTTGGAAAAGACTCTGATGCTGGGAGGGATTGGAGGCAGGAGGAGAAGGGGACGACAGAGAATGAGATGGCTGGATGGCATCACTGACTTGATGGACGTGAGTCTGAGTGAACTCCGGGAGTTGGTGATGGACAGTGAGGCCTGGTGTGCTGCGATTCATGGGGTCACAAAGAGTGGGACACAACTGAGCAACTGAACTGGACTGAACAGAAAGAAGGATTTGGATTAGGTTTCAAAGAATTGACTAGAAATATGATTCACAAGCCTCATGGGGAGTGTGTGGCATCTTCTCATCCTTTCCTTTGAGATAGAAGACCTAGTTCTCCCACCAGGCCAGTGGAAGAAGAAGCTCCAAATGGCATGCATGGAGCAAGAAGGAAAAACACAGTGCTTTGGGCTAAAGCTCTGCAATTGCTGGGGTGAAGGAAGATTGGAGATGAGCATTAAATTGGAAATTAAATTGAAATTTTAAAACAAATTAAATTCCCTGGATGGGACTGCACTTGCTAGTAACTGAAAATGAATAAGACCAGTATCTGCCCAAGACATTGTGAAGAGGCAAAAAAGAGAAGTTTGAACATTTTCACATAAAGGGTTTTAATGCTCTTGAGGGGGCTTCTGCCCATAGAAAAGATTATTTTTAGTTTAAAAGGTCTGACTGATATTCAATTTACTTAACTTATAAATTCAAACACCCCATTAAGTGCAAATTATAAATCTTTTACAGTCATTTATATGTCTGATAAGTTTAACAATAATTTTTAAGGATCTATAAATAATGTTTGCTCCCACTTATGACTATAGTTAATTAGGTACTTTAACTATGTTAAGCTAAATTTGTAGATGTAATATATTCTGATTCCTTTCTAATATTCAGTTCTGTGACTCCACAAACAGAACGTTTATGAGTACTAAATAATTCTTATGTATATTAAATAATTCTTATAATTTAAAAATATGGTGACCCTAAAATCTTCCTATATAGTCTAATACTTTGCATAACATTTCAATTCAAACTTGCAAGTCTAAATTAATTACTCAATCATATTATTCAAATTGAAGTTATAATGCAATGAATCTAAGAGATATGTTCTATAAAACCTTTAAAGTATATGAAATATATTATATATGCAGGTCCTTTATTATTATAAAATTATTAATATTATGGTTTTTAGTCTCTTAAATAGGAGAAGGCAATGGCACCCCACTCCAGTACTCTTGCCTGGAAAATCCCATGGACGGAGGACCCTAGTAGGCTGCAGTCCCTGGGGTAGCTAAGAATCAGACACGACTGAGCGACTTCACTTTCACTTCTCATTTTCCTGCATTGGAGAAGGAAATGGCAACCCACTCCAGTGTTCTTGCCTGGCGAATCCCAGGGACGGGGGAGCCTGGTGGGCTACTGTCTAGGGCGTCGCACAGAGTCGGACACGACTGAAGTGACTTAGCAGCAGCAGCAGCAGCAGTCTCTTAAATATTTCTATCCTTCATTTAATATTTTCCTAGGATTAAAAGATGGACCATAATTCAAAGAAGACAGTTATTTGAGTTTGCCTACCCATGAAGCAGGACACTGCAGCTAACCATGGTTCCTTATAACCAGAGATCCTGGCTGGGAAGAAATCTTGCCACCATGGATGTCTACTGATAACAGTTCTTCTCAGGCACCCCAACTATAACACAAAACCTGCCCTCTGGAGTGTTATGAAAAGCTTTTGAATCTCTGACTACTCTCAGAAATGCACATCTTTATTCTAAACTTGATTAGAATTTTCATTTTTCTCCCTCTCAATTGAGAAAATGTATTTTCATCTAAATCTAAAGAACCCTGTGCTCAATGGTACCTTCAGATAAGTACGCATGTTTTCTAATTGTTTAATGACTGAAAATGAAGAGTTAAAATCTTTCTAATTAGAGATTTGCTGATTTCTCCTAGTGGTTCTGTCCATTTTTAACAATAAATGGAGGAAAATGAAAACATTTATAGTTGTGTACCACCAAATACTACAGGTGAGACAAAATGCCCCTAAAAATTTATTGTCAGGAGCATTTGTCTCATAATTTTACTTTGAATTATTTATTTTTAACATCTCTATGGTATCTACTTACATAACTAAACTACAATCATTTAATTATTAACCTTTAGTCAACCACTGTATTTCCCAGTTTTTCACTACAATAACTAACACTGTGGTGTGTTTGTATATAAATCTCTGCAAAATTCTCTGATTTGTTTGTTCAATAAGCAAATCTTGAAATGAGATTACTTGATCAAGGAATGTGAGCATATATGATTCTCAACAAGCAATGCCAAATCACTCTCCAGTGAGGTGGCTCCAGTTTCACTTGCCAGAAATAAGACCTGAGTTTCTGTTTAAATAATCTTTACCAGCACTGATTTTGTCACTGAAAAATAGATGCACTTGATTATTAGGAAAGTGAGAAAAAAAATATTTTGTTGTTTTAATACCAATTTCTTTCATTATTATGAACTTGGCCTTTTTATCTAAGCAATAAGCTTAGATAATCAATTAGCTTATCTAATTACTTATTCCAATAAGCAAGTAGCCATTGGAATTTCTCTCATAAATTATCTGTTCACTTCCTGTGCTTTATCTTGTTCCTTATTACATTAACTTTACTAGTTAACTTACTGCAATGCTTTATAAAGCATATTGATGTACTGGCTTTCACATAATTTGCAAATATTTTTATACTTTGTTTGCCTTTCAGACTGATTTACAATACTTTGTCACATACAGAGTTTTTTGGTCAAATAGCCTAATTTTTTCCTTTATGGTTTCAAAAATGATCAATAATGATGATTATCAAAACAGTCACCATATAAATTATTACATTAATAATTTTTGAAGGCCAAGAACAGACAAAAGCAATCTTGAGAAAAGGATGTTGACAGACCTACATTTCTTGATTCCTTTACACCANGTATTTTTATACTTTGTTTGCCTTTCAGACTGATTTACAATACTTTGTCACACACAGAGTTTTTTGGTCAAATAGCCTAATTTTTTCCTTTATGGTTTCAAAAATGATCAGTAATGATGATTATCAAAACAGTCACCATATAAATTATTACATTAATAATTTTTGAAGACCAAGAACAGACAAAAGCAATCTTGAGAAAAGGATGTTGACAGACCTACATTTCTTGATTCCTTTACACCATTTAGGTGTGACCTAAATCAAATCTCTTATTATTATATAGTGGAAGTGACAAATACAGTCAAGCAATTAGATCTGATACAGAGTGCTTGAAGAACTAAGGATGGAGGTTCATAACTTTGTACAGGAGATAGTGATGGTTTCATCCCCAAGAAAAAGAAAAGCAAAAAGGCAAAATGGTTGTCTGGAGAGGCCTTACAAATAACTGAGAAAAGAAGAGAAGTGAAAGGCAAAGAGGAAAAGGAAAGATATATACTCATCTGAACACAGAGTCCCAGAGATTAGTGAGGAAACATGAGAAAGCCTTTTTGAGGGAACAATGCAAAGAAATGCAAAGAGGAAAAAAATAGAATGGGAAACACTAAAGATCTCTTCAAGAAAATTAGAGATACCAAGGGAACATTTCAACATGTCCTCTATTCAGATAAAGGACAGAATAAAGGACAGAAAGCATATGAACCTAACAGAAGCAGAAGATGTTATGAAGTGGTGGCAAGACACAGAAGAACTATACAAAAAAAGATCTTAATGACCCAGATAACCACAATGGTATGATCACTCAGCTAGAGCCAGACATCTTGTAGTGTGAAGTCAAATGGGCCTTAGGAAGCATCACTACTAACAAAACTAGTGGAGGTGATGGAATTCCAGCTGATTTATTTCAAATCCTAAAAGATAATGCTGTTAAAGTGCTGCATGCAATATGCCAGCAAATTTGAAAAACTCAGCAGTGGCCACAGAACTGGAAAAGGTCAGTTTTCAATCCCATCCTAAAGAAAGGCAATGCCAAAGAGTGTTGAAACTACTGTACAATTGTACTCATTTCACATGATAGCAAAGTCATGCTCAAAACCCTTCAAGCTAGGCTTCAACAGTATATGAACCAAAACTTCCAGATGTACAAGCTGGATTTAGAAAAGGCACAGGAACCAGAGACCAAATTGCCAACACTGGATCATAGAAAAAGCTAGAGAATTCCAGAAAAACATCTATTTCTGCTTCCTTGACTACACTAAAGCCTTTGACTCTGTACAAAGTCACGGTCACTCTTGTGACTGGATCACAACAAACTGGAAAATTTTGAAAGAGATGAGACTACCAGAACACCTTGCCTGTCTCCTGTGAAATCTGTATACAGTCAAGAAGCAACAGTTAGAACCAGATACAGAACAATTGACTGGGAAAGGAGTTGCGAACAACAATTGGGAAAGAAGTATGTCAAGGCTGTATATTGTCACCCTGCTTATTTAACTTATGTGAAGGGTACACATGTGAAATGCCAGGCTGGATGAATCACAAGCTGGAATCAAGATTGCTCAGAGAAATATCAATAACCTCAGATATGCAAATGACACCACCGTTATGGCAGAAAGCAAAGAGGAACTAAAGAGCCTCTTGATGAAGGTGAAGGAGGAGAATGAGAAAGCTTAAAACTCAACATTCAAAAAACAGTTCATGGTTTCCGGTCCCATCACTTCAATGTAAATAGATGGGGAAACAATGAAAGCAGTGACAGACTTTCTTTTCCTGGGCTCCAAAATCACTGTGGATGGTGACCAGAGCCAAGAAATTAAAAGGAAGAAAATCAATGACAAAATTAGACAGTGTATTAAAATGCAGAGACAGCACTTTGCCTACAAAGGTCTGTATAGTCAAAGCTATAGTTTTTCCAATAGTCATGTATGGATGTGAGAGCCGGAAAATTAAAGAGGCTGAGGGCCAAAGAATTGATGCCAGCATCACAATTGAAATATGATGCTACAGAAGACTTTTGAGAGTCCCTTGGACTGCAAGGAGATCAAACCAGTCAAAACTAAAGGAAATCAACCCTGAATATTCATTGCGAGAACTGATGTGAAGCTCCAATATGTTAGCCACCTGATGCAAAGAGCCAGCTCATTGGAAAAGACCCTGATGCTGGGAAAGATTGAAGGCAGGAGGAGAAGGGGATGACAGAAGACGAGATGGTTGGATGGCATCACCAACTCAGTGAACATCAGTTTCAGCAAACTCCAGGAGATGGTGAAGGACAGGGAGGCCTGGCATGCTTCAGTCCAGGGGTTTCAAAGCTGGACACAACTGAGCAACCGAACAACAGCATTTCTTGGTTCCAAAGTGTACTACAAAGCTACAGTAATCAAAATAGTGTGTTAATGGAATAAAAATAGATNAACTCAGTGAACATCAGTTTCAGCAAACTCCAGGAGATGGTGAAGGACAGGGAGGCCTGGCATGCTTCAGTCCAGGGGTTTCAAAGCTGGACACAACTGAGCAACCGAACAACAGCATTTCTTGGTTCCAAAGTGTACTACAAAGCTACAGTAATCAAAATAGTGTGTTAATGGAATAAAAATAGATATATAAACCAATGGAATAGAATTAGGCTGGAAGTACACCCTTTCAGTTAAGGCCAATTCATCTTAGACAAGGATGCCAAGATTTAAATGGAGAAATTATGGTCTTTTCAACAAATGGTACTGGAAAAAATTAATATCTACATTTAAAAGAATAAAATTGGACCTCTTCCTTACACCATGTAAGAAATTAATTCCAAATACACTACAGACATGAATGTTAGAACTAAAATTATAAAACTTTTTATAAAAGGGAGAAAATCTTCATGACCTTGGTTCTGTTCACTTCAGTTCAATTGCTCAGTCATGTCTGACTCTGCACCCCCATGAACTGCAGCACCCCAAGGCTCCCTGTCCAACACCAGCTCCCAGAGTCTACCCAAACCTATGTGCAT
>SJYA01002186.1:2471567-2502206 GCA_006410615.1 Neotragus moschatus
GAGCCCATCTTTGCATGAAATGTTCCCTTGGTATCTCTAATTTTCTTGAAGAGCTCTCTAGTCTTTCCCATTCCATTGTTTTCCTCTATTTCTTTGCACTGATTGCTGAGGAAGGCTTTCTTATCTCTCCTTGCTACTCTTTGGAACTCTGCATTCAGTTGGGTATATCTTTCCTTTTCTCCTTTGCTTTTCACTTCCCTGCTTTTCACAGCTATTTGTAAGGCCTCCCCAGACAGCCATTTTGCTTTTTTGCATTTCTTTTTCTTGGGGATGGTCTTGATTCCTGTCTCCTGTACAATGTCACATACCTCCAACCATAGTTCATTAGGCACTCTATCAGATATAGTCCCTTAAATCTATTTCCTACTTCCACTGTATAGTCATAAGGGATTTGATTTAGGTCATACCTGAATTGTCTAGTAGTTTTCTCCACTTTCTTCAATTCAGTCTGAATTTGGCAATAAGGAGTTCATCATCTGAGCCACAGTCAGTTCCTGGTCTTATTTTTGCTGACTATATAGAGCTTCTCCATCTTTGGCTGCAAAGAATATAATCAATCTGATTTTTGGTTAGGCAATGATTTTTCAGATACAACACCAAAAACAAAATAAAAAACCAAAAGAAAAAATTAGATAAATTGGACTTGATAGGTTTTTTTAAGAAACCTTTGTGCTGCAAATGAAATCATCAAGAGAGTGAAAAGACAAACCCATAGAATGGGGGAAAATATTTGCAAATCAGATATTTGATAAGGGACTACCACTGGATATCCACATGATGGCTAAATCAGAAAGACAGACAAGAATGTGAATTAGATTGAAGCTCCCATCCATTGCTGGTCAGAATTTTAAATAGGAAGGATGCTTTGGTCTAGAAATCTCCAAAGATATTAAACATATAGTTACCATATGACCTAGCACTACTTCAACTCCCAGGTATATATACTCAAGAGAAAGAAAAATGTATGTGTATACATGCATAATCAAAACAGCATACACAAAAGTAGAAATAACCCAAACGTCCATTAGCTGATAAAACTAGAGTATATCTATACAATAAAATATCATTTGAGAACAAAAGGAAGTGAAATACTATTACATGTTGCAACATGAATGAACCTTAAAAACATCACGCCAAGTGAAACAAGCCAGACACACAAGAAATGTTTGTTATTTGAGTCCATTTATATTAAATTCCCAGAATAGGCAAATCTATAAAGACAGAAAGTTGATTAATTATTGTCAAAGGATATGGGAAATGGAGATGTGGAGTGACCACTAATGAGCATGGAGTTTCTTTTTGGAATGATAAAAAACTTTAAAATTAGATTCTGGCAATGGTTTCAGAACTCTGTGCATATACTGAAAATCATTGAATTCTACACTTTAAATAGTAAATAGTATGGTATATGAATTGCATTTCAATAAAGCTGTTAGATTTAATGTTGAAAAGTAATTTGATAAACTTCTAAATCTACCTATGATAGAAACAAACCTTTGCAAGGTAAGACTTAATTCATTAACAAAATAAACATATCAAACTGATATCATATTTCAATATACTTAATGGTGAAATGCTAGAGGCACTCATTAAAAGAAAAATAAAGAAACTACACAGGTATTTGATATATTTCTGAAATATTAGAACTAAGGCAATAAAACATGAAAAAGTAATGAAGTCTATATTTTTAACATTCTTAAATGATATTACTTATGTATAAATTTTAATAAAAAAGAAATAACATAAACTCTACTCAAGTTCTTCCAAAAAATAGAAGCNGGTATTTGATATATTTCTGAAATATTAGAACTAAGGCAATAAAACATGAAAAAGTAATGAAGTCTATATTTTTAACATTCTTAAATGATATTACTTATGTATAAATTTTAATAAAAAAGAAATAACATAAACTCTACTCAAGTTCTTCCAAAAAATAGAAGCAATTGAAATACTCTCCAACTCATTGCATGAAGACAGCATTACTCTTATTTCAAAACAAAAACATTACAAGATAACTATAGTGCAACTGATCCCATGAACAAGTTGCAAAAATTCTTTAAAAATGTGAATAAATCAAATATAACAATATGTAAAAAGGATAATACATCATGATCAAGAGAGGTTTATCTTAGAAATCCCAGGCTGGCTCAATAGTCAAATATAAGTCAATGTAATTCACTGTAATAACAGACTAAAATGGAAAAAAATATGATGACCTCAACATGTGTACGAAAGGCACTTAACAAAATGCAACATTCTTTCATGATACAAATTCTCAACAATTTATATACAAAACTTTAAAGCTGAATGCTTTCTTCCTAAGTTTTGGGACAAGGCAAGGATGTCTTCTCTCACTATTCAACATCATACCGAAGGTCCTAGCCAGTCAATAGATGAGAAAAATAAATAAAAGTTGTAAAATATTGGAAAGAACTATTTGATGATAGAACAGATGATATATTTTTTTAAAAAGCTACTAGAATCAATATGTGAGTTTAGGAAGGTTTCAGGTTAATATGTTCATCGCAGCACTGTTTATAATAGCCAGGACATGGAAGCAACCTAGATGTCCATCAGCAGATGAATGGATAAGAAAGCTGTGGTACATATACACAATGGAGTATTACTCAGCCATTAAAAAGAATACATTTGAATCAGTTCTAATGAGGTGGATGAAACTGGANGGGGGATCAATGCAAACCTTCCCTAAGTGTGCATAGCCTCTTAGGCTTTTACTCTTTTAATATCTAATTGCTTATTATACATGATTTCAAATTGGTTCAGTCTCTTAGAGAGGGGGACTAACAGTTTTCTCAAATTGCTTTCAACTAGATGGTGGTGGTTTAGTCACTAAATCGTGTCTGACTCTCGCGACCCCATGGACTATAACCTGCCAGGCTCCTCTGTCCATGGGATTCTCCAAGCAGGAATACTGGAGTGGGTTGCCATTTCCTTCTCTAGGGGATCTTCCCAACCTGGGAATCTTCCTGCATTGTAGGCAGATTCTTTACCAACTGAGCTACAATGGAAGCCCCTCAACTAGATATGCCTCCAGAAAAAGCAGTGTATCAATTGTATGTGCCCACTGCAGTGGTAAAGAATCCACTTGCCAGTGCAAAAGACACAGGTTCCATCCCTGGGTCAGGAAGATCCCCTGGAAATGGCAACCCACTTCAGTATTCTCGCCTGGAAAATTCCATGGACAGAGGAGCCTGACAGTTGCAGTTGGGGCTGCAAAGTGTTGGACATGACTGAGTGCATACACACACACGCACACACACACACACACACACGTTTTGCATTTGGAGAGTCTAGTATATACATTCTGCTGAAAATGAAACACAGCTTCCATTCTCTAGCTTCAAGAGGGAAGGAGGTGTGTACAAAGTGTAAAGCATGTTGCCTCTGTGTTGGCTAACCCTTGGTCTGAATAGATCTGCTCTTGACAAATTGTAACTTAAGATGGATGGGTGAATAAATGGATGGATCTACATGAGACTTGAGAGGAAGGGAAAGTCCTGCAGAACAAAAGAGAAGAGTTTGCCTCTGGAAATGATTTACTACACAAAGCAGAAGTAACATTGGGAAGATATCTGCTTCACATTATGTGGAAGGTGAAGGAAAAGACTATAAAAGAAGAAGGAGTGGAGATGAAAACTCCAACAAGCAAGATGCTGGCTAGGAATATTGAGTCAACACAATCATCGGAAGAAGTGAGGACAGAGAGATAGAGGGGGAGATAGGAGAAACAAATCCTGCAATACTGCTCTGCATTTTATTTCTATTTCCTTTAACCCAGTGCTCATGGAGAGTGGCTCAGTGATATTCTCCATTTGAGACTTATGTTGCTAATTAGACTCATTTATGCAACGACATTAAGCACTGGCAACCAGTGGAGGCAATAGAAAGAAATGGAACAGTCGAAGGTCAATACTTTGCCTGGGTAAATAAGGATAGTAAGAATGGCTACGTAAGATGCTCTTCTGTTTCTTCTCTCAGTGTGGAGACAAGAAGTCCTACTCAATGCAATCTCAGGATCATAGATCTTGATCAAGAATATTTTAGACGTGCTCCTGCTTCAGGATAGGGAGGCTTTCTGTTAAGTCATATCCAAAAGATAATTTTCCTTCTTGGTCTCCAGAGAGGGAGATTCTCATTTTATAAACAGGTTCTGCAAATCAAATTCTGCTGATCATATTTGTACTGAAACCCTAGACTCCACAAAGAGGAGTGGAGTCACTCCTAAGAAGTGTAAGTAGGGTAACAGACTGGTGGTGAGATCTTATTAAAAAAACACTGATGTAGGTTCATCTGTACTATTAATATTTTTCTAGATTCCACACACATGGGACCCTGCAGTATAGCACAAGGAGCTCAGCTTGGTGCTCTGTGATGACCTACAGGGGTGCAATATGGGTGGGGTGGGAGGGAGACCCAAGAGGGAGGAGATATATGTATACATATAGCTGACTCACTTCATTGTACAGCAGAAACTAGCAACACTATAAAGCAATTAAATTCCAATTTTTAAAGTCACTGGATGGAAAGTTCTAAGGCCTGAACAGTAGTTCCATGCTTTTCTGTTAATTTTTTTCAGGGATTCTGTCCACATTACCAGGTTTCTGAGGTTTTGTTTCCAGAGCCTGAAAAGAATGAATATAAATCTTATCACCCAAAACAAAAGTGGCAAACCTTGAACCCATTACTGGGACTTTATAAGGCACAAAGCACTTTTGGTGTAGGTATCATTTCTTCTCAAGATGACAGATTTGAATGGTGAGTAGTTAAAAGGTAAGTTTCAAAAAATTAACAGTGGAAGTTCAGGTGCAGATAGAAATAATGCAAATATTCTAGTGCTCTTAGCTGTTGCCTTCTTCAGCACCACTTCCCACATTCTCACCCAGTGTCTCTTGCAAACTAAACTCCTATAAATGTTTCATCTTGTAAGTTACTTTCAGAGTTTCCTGAAATCTTTTATGCATTTTAGGTATATATTTACCTGTTCCTGTTTGATCACATCAATACACATTCCAAACAGTTTTCCCCCAAAGGGAGTAACCCATGGTCCTGCAGTGACAAAACAGTCCACAGAATCCTGAGCTGAAGATTATGACCTCAATGATGATAAAAATAGTAACTCTTTATTGAAGACGGTAATGCATAAGGATGGAATCCTGTCATGTACTTCCAAAGGGAGGTGGCTCTCCAGCTGCCTTTGTGACCTGATTTTCCAAATCTGCCATGAGGTTCCACTTAAACACACAACAGACGCACACAAAGCCTCAGCGATTGCCAAACTATACTCCTTAAATTAGCAAACTAAATCTGAAAGCCTTAGGCAAAAGTTTTCATAAAGCGCACTGGAGAAAAATGCCAGCTTCGTTGATGGTAGACGTTTTGATTAGGGGTTTGCCCACATCTTAAATAAATAAATAATGACCCTCCTTACCACCCAGAATGGTTTTCCTTCGGATGGAATTATTACTCAATGGAAAGACAAACACTGACGTTCAGAGTTTTCTATGCCTTGATATTAAACCATAAAACTAAACCAAGATGATGAAGAGGGAGAAGAAACAGCTCCTTGGCTTCTCCTTGGTTCTACTTCATGCCATTTTATGTGCTCTCCCCTCGGCGGAGAAAGCCTCCCTGCCATCCCTCTGCCTCCTGATAAGTTCCTCCTCCATCTTCCCATCTCTCTTCCCTAAGGAGCTTCTTCTGGCTGCCTCATCACGGGCTTTCACCCTGGCCTGCATCTCTCACCCTATTGTGTATCACAGTCCATCTCACAAGGCAAGAATGCCAGCCTTGAAGTCAAGATTCCAGGCTTCAAGGCTTCTCCGGTGGTTCAGTGGTTAGGACTCCATTCTTTTTAAAGGGAGGGACGGAAGAAGGGAGAAGGGAGGGGTAGAGGGAGGGAACTAGGAAAGGAGGAAGGAAGAAAGAAAGAGGCGAGAAAAAGAAAGGCAGGCTTCAAATCCAGGCTTCCTTGGGCAGGTTACTTAGCCTCCTGCCTCATCTGTAAATTGAATTAATAATAACGGCCTCTTTGGGGTGTGTTGAATAAAAAGACAATCTGCATCCAGAGTTTTGTGTGGTGTAAGACAAAATAACCAGGAAATACAGCACTTATTTTCATCACACTTTTTTTATTCAGGTCTATTCTGTTCACCTTTGTATCCCCAGCACATAACATGGTACCTAGCAGAGCACAGGCACTTAATTTTTTTTTTTTTATTTAACAAATGAATGAATATGTACAGTGCTTCATACTTTTAAAAGAATTTTCACACATGTGGTCTCACTGGCACTTTCCACCAGCCCTCAGACAGGAGCGAGGATTTCTCAGACAAAGCAAAAGTACTTCTCCTTGGGAGAAACACTTTTTTGTGTGTCCACATACAACTACCCATCAAGGAACACCTTCTGAGCTCAAGGATGATCATAGGACCAGACTGGACCAAATAAATAATTTCTGGGGATGTTGCAGTTTGAAGAAAACACCAAGGGGCAGAAAACACATGGAATGATCCCAGTAGTCATGTATGGATGTGAGAGCTGGACTGTGAAGAAAGCTGAGCGCCAAAGAATTGATGCTTTTGAACTGTGGTGTTGGAGAAGACTCTTGAGAGTCCCTTGGACTGCAAGGAGTTCCATCCAGTCCATCCTAAAGGAGATCAGTCCTGAGTGTTCATTGGAAGGACTGATGCTGAAGCTGAAACTCCAATACGCTGGCCACCTGATGCAAAGAACTGACTCATCGGAAAAGACCCTGATGTTGGCAAAGATTGAAGGCAGGAGGAGAAGGGGACGACAGGATGAGATGGTTGGATGGCATCACCGACTCTATGGACATTGAGTTTAAGTTAGCTCCAGGAGTTGGTGATGGACAGGGAAGCCTGACGTGCTGCAGTCCACGGGGTCTCAAAGCGTTGGACATGACTGAGCAACTGAACTGAACTGATCCCAGTCAATGAAGCACTGCTAGAAAATTTACCCAGGCCTAGAACTGACATTCCAGAAGCTGCCCATTCCAAGTCCTTGCTGTAGAGTTTCAGTTCCTTCTCAACAATGTTACTGGGTCAAATGATACAGGAGACAGAGCATTGAACTGGGCGTCACCAGCCCTGAGTTCTAGGTCTATCTCTGCCATTAAGAACAGTGGGCAAATCTGTTCTCTTTTAGTCTGAGCTCCAAAATCAATTAAATGGGAACAAGATTCCCTGTTCTGCTTACCTCATTGGAGTGTTGTAGACACCAAGGAGAGGATTTGGGCTATGAGATTTTGTAAACTAGGAACTAATGTAAAGCATTAGTATTCCCCACTTTCAGAGCAGTAGACCATTTCCTTGGTGTAGAAGATAAAAAATTAGGCCTGACCTGGCACGTTTCTGTTCCAGGACCTGAGAGTGGGCCCTTGTCTAACACTCGGAAGTGAATTGTCTGAGGAGACACACAGGCTGACAAAGCAAAAGACTTCTGAGAAGGGGCGCCCAGATGGAGAGCAGCAGGGTGAGGGAGCCCAGGAGAACTGTTCTGCCATGCGGCTTGCAGGGCGGAAGTCTTGGGTTTTATGGTAACGTGGTTAGCCTTCTGGGTTGTCTCTGGCCAGTCATCTTGCTTGTGTCCATATTTGGTCCAATACCTGGTGGCTCCTGCATCTCTCAGCCAAGATGATTTCCAGCATGAGGGGTTCTGGGAGGTTGGCAGGACATATTATGGGCTGGGGTCTCTCTCCTCCTTTTGGCCCCTCCCATATGCTTCTAACTGGTGGTAGCTTGTCAGTTCTGTGTTCCTTATCAGGACCTACTGTTGTGAGATAACTCACACAAGTAGTCATTATCGTGCCTGGCCAAGGTGGCTCGTTTCAGTACATGGTTCCCCAGCACTTCCGTATGCCCAACACCTAATAAGAACATTCTCTCTTACTCTTTTCAGGGTCTCACCTTATACCCTGAACCTTTTTGCTTTTGATCCACCTCAGAGCTTCCTTCCTGACCCACTGCTCATCTCCTTGGCCCCCAGCCCCTGGCACACTTCCTGTCTGTAGCCTGAGATTCTCCCATCACCCTGGCTTTATGTGATACTGCCCCTCCAGCATTGCTAGCTTTGAACCAAGAGAGCAGCAGTCTCCTTGGCTTTTCTGAGCACTTTATACATGGCAAGGGTGGGCATACAGACCTGAGGCTCAGGCCAGGTCACATGGACAAGGGGAAACTGCTCCTTCGGTCCTTTAGTGACCTCTTTATCCTTCTTGCTCAGAACATATTTTTAAAAAGCTTTTTCCATTATCTAATACGTTTCAGTGACGAAGTTCAAAAGCCCAGCCTGGGGCCAGTTCATGCTGGGAAGGGTTATTAGCTTTCTGTAGCTATATTAGTTTTCGTATTGATGAGGAAACGCCAATGAAGTCAAATGGCTGGGCAGTGTTCCCAGAGCTCAAGCCAATCTTTTTTTCTCTAGAAAAACTGAATGGAGAGAAACAAAAGTAGATTCCTTTCTCCTGCCTGGGGGCAAATATCTCACTGGCCAAGAGGGGAGTGCTTCTTGGACCCCCTGCCATTCTTTTAGAATATTCTTTGGTTTCAGGGGTTTTGCCCCATTTCTGCTGGAGCCCACAAAAGGCGTCTTCTAGGTCTTAAGAGAGAAAAGTTGCAAGTCAGAAGGAATCCAAGGGTGAGGTGGTCTTCGGAGAATAAAATACCCAGGTAATTTGGTTCTTTAAGTTCTACTGAAGGGTCTAGTTCCCTCAGGAAAAGCACAAAGGCAGCAGAGGCCCAGGACAAGCTGCTGCGGAAGCGGACACCCTCTCCCAGCTAGCCTTCCCTCCGGCGGCCTCAGGCCTGCGAGCCAGAGTTCACTTCTCCGGGATCCCTCACTGCCCAGCCGTCCAGCTGTCTGCAGCTGTGTGCCTTCCAGCAACTCACAGCTGGCTTTGCAGAGAGAAATGGCCTCTCTCTAAGGCAGTTTACCAGAAGAGATTGCTTCAGATGTGCAATTTGTTACAACACGATTCTAAAAGAGCAGCCATTAAATGCCATGAATCACAGGGCTACATAGAAAAGGTGAGCACCGCCTAGGGACTCACTATAGTAGACGATTGCTCAGTAAGTGGCAGATTTTTCCTTCATTTATTTTTTTATTTTATGTATCTTGGCCGTAGCACAGGGCATATGGGATCTTAGTTCCCAGACCAAGGATTGAACTCACACCATTGGCAGAGAAGGCATGGAGTCCTAACCACCGGACTGCCAGGGAATTCCTTTCCTCTATTTCTTTGTCTCTTCTACATTTTAGGCATGCTGACATGCAGACAAGTTGGAGATACCGTAAAAGCGTCTCCCTTGGCGAGGGCATGGGGGGTGGCATGGCGGTTCTAGACAGTTCATCCCACGTGCTCCCGTGTGCTTGCGTGGTGTCTACATGCATGTGTCTACACTCATGGGGACCTAAGTGTGTGGAGGAAACTTCCTAGGGATATGATGCCTCTGAAGTTCCACGCGTGCAGATGCAAAACAC
Organism: Neotragus moschatus; assembly: GCA_006410615.1. Taxonomy (NCBI): domain Eukaryota; kingdom Metazoa; phylum Chordata; class Mammalia; order Artiodactyla; family Bovidae; genus Neotragus; species Neotragus moschatus. The sequence goes on from SJYA01002186.1 coordinate 2,481,087, forward strand.
ACTTTAGTTTCCTAACACTGATCAGCTCTCTACTACATTTGAAGTTCAAGATCCTGTAGGAGAAGAAAGAGTTCAAGGAATGTTTCCTCCAGAAAGCAGTCTGGGAGTTGAGTTTCAAGCTTTTCTGAGGTAGACTGAGTTGGGTTCAAGATAATAACCCAATTAGAAATCCTGGTGCAAACAATAGTTCACGCTGTATTCCATTTTCATTTAAATCAGAACAGGCTTTGCTTTCCAGGCTATTCTTCCTGATAACGCATTTCAACTCTTGACTTCGGGTTGCTTTGAGTAGGAAGCTCACCACCCAGGGGACTCTTGCTGCATAAACAACAGGGTTTCTTGCTGTTGTTTAAAATTGCTTTAAAGGCTATAAGCTTCCAACCTACCTGTTTGTGAAGCTTAAGTTCATGTCTGTGTGAGGCTGTTTTTTCAGAGCGCCATAATTCTAACAGACAGTGGTGAGAAATTCTAAAACATGCGTTTATATTATATTAGCTCCTTCTATCCTTTCCCTCATTAGCTCAGCCTCCTGGGATTAAAGCTACGGATCTTCACCGTTTCTTTCTCTCTGTCCTTTCTCTCCTTCCTTCCTCCCTCTCTTCTCTGTCCTTCTTTCCTGCATCTTCATACTCGCCTCTCTCTTTCTTTCTTTCTTGAGCACTGGCTTCTGTCTCTGGGCACAGCCTTCGTTCAGCCAGGTTATATAACACCAGGCAGCCTGCTCTCTGCCCCTCCATGAAACACCATCCAACTATGTTTTTCCTCCGATTTAACTCTTCAAAAGTAGCAGGGCTCAGGGAGAGTGGGAGAGCCAGGAATGAGGGAAGATGGAGACAAAAGAGCTCGTTTTGGCAGAGTCACAGGCGTCCCAACAGTAAATCTCACCAAAGCCCTTTCCAACTCTGGAATGATTTTCATGCAGCTGAAGAAGGTCGGCTGTTGAGCTGTTCCTTCCGCCTTCCTTGATCCTCTCTCCTCTCACCCCCCCTCCTGCCCCCACCTCTCTTCCCCACTGAGCAGAGAAACAGTGCACACAGTCACTTAAAAGAAGGAGATGGATAAAGTAAGAAAGGAGCTGAAAACCTAAGGGAAAACAATACATCGTCTTGCAATCTGGGAGTCAGGTATGGAACCCAGAAGCTCTGCGGTTAATATCCTCCCCACCTTGCAAACCCTTTGTCTTCCTGAGCTCTTGGGCACTGGCCCACTCAACACTAGGGCTGGGAATTCTGTTATCCCTGGTCGGCCCTCAGCCCCAGCGGATTCCACCTACATTCCTTTATTGCCCTTGTGGGGAGGGGGAGGCAGGGCAGACCCTGGGGACTGTCAGACACGCAACACCGCTCTCTGCCACCACAGCTAGGATGTGACCCTCTTCGTTTTGAAGTCTGCCCAAAGTCACAGAGTTGAAATGCCTGAATTTAATACCACTTCCCTCACCACACTCTCAGCCAAATGTCCTTGGCTTTTCAATAGACCTAACCTCTTGGCACTATTGAGTCTTGATGTTTTGCATTCTTTTTTTCTTACATATTTAACCCTCAACTCACCCTTCTCTGACTAAAGCTTTGTCAATTACACCAATGCCTTCCTTCCTGGGAAGAGATCCTGCTTTCTTCACTATCTTCCATCATCTTTTCTTTCTTTAGTTGTTTGGGGAGGGGGAGAGAAAGCAATGGAGGAACCCTTGGAAACTGTGCCCAGGGACATTTCACTCAGGAGTGTTTCCAATGTGGATGGGGGTATGTGGGGAGGTGGCACAGGGGATGGCTTAGCCACTCTGCCCAGGGAACAGAATTCTCTTTCCCTACCACGCCCCAATTCCTTTTTGCTATATTTGTTGAAGTAGCCTCAGAAAGCTACAATCTGATCCTTGTCTCCAGGCTCGTCTCAGGCTCTGGCACAGAGCACAGTCTTCAAGTGTTGCCCCTTGAGTAGCAAAATGGGCTTATTGTCGAGTTGTCCCCTTGTGCCCTGATGAATGCCCTGCTGGAGACCTTTTCTTGGCCAGTGTCTACCATGGCCAAGTCCCTTCATTTACTGCCAGCTAGGACTGGTGTTAATTTTTAAAGTTTAGATGCTTGTCATAGCTTTGCCTCCACTCTAACCAGCCTGGATTTCTTTCTCCTAAGAAGTCCAGTGGACTTGCCAAAGGGCACAGTCTTAGTGAAGCCTGACACACACCCTAGATGTTTGCACATAGAGTGTGTATCTCAATGAAGACAGCAAATCAATTACTGTAAGTGAACCAGCAAATGGGATTTACATATCTAGGTATTTTCCCCAAAACTAGCCTGTTGTGAAATCATAGAATCAGTCCAATCATGCTTTGGGTTTTTTTTGTTTTGCCTATTTTGGTTTTGTGCTTATAAAGTGGAGTTTACTCTTAAACCACATGTTAATCTTTCTCGATCTCCATGCTTATTGAGCAAGAAGGCCTCTAATAGAGCTCTCTGCCATGAGCATGTTACATTTCGTACTTTATTCATGCTATCAATAGTGATTATTACCGTTTAGCTGCTAAGTCATGTCTGACTCTAAGACTCCATGGACTATAGTCCACCAGGCTCCTCTTTTCATAGGATTTCTCAGCAAAGAATACTGGAGTGAGTTGCCATTTCCTTCTCTAGGGGATCTTCCTGACCCAGAGATCAAACTCACATCTCATGCATTGCACGCAGATTCTTTACTGCTGAGCCACCAGGGAAGCCCAAGAAATTTCTATACATCGTCCATAAGGCTGAGAAGGGTTGGGCACCACTGAGCACTTGAGCACACACGATGCATCATGCCACATACTGGGGAATTTGTACACATTAGCTTATTTAATCTCCAAATAATCCTATAAAGCTGGGACTCTCACGACTTAGTTTTGTAGATGTGGAAAGTGAGGCCCACTTATGTAATGGCTATAGTTGTTCACCTGTAACTTCAACCATCTTGTGAGATGTAGGCCATTCCCTTCCTTACCCTTCCATCCACCACAACGCATATATCATCATCTCTTCACATGGTGGATGCCAGATTAAGAGCTGTGAATGTCCATCTCCAAAGAGGAAAAAATTTAAACCAAACACCAAGAGACAATCAAGGCAGATCGTACTATGGTTCCTTCCAAACTGATTGCTTTAGATCCCCACAAACCACTCCCAGACTTGAACGGAGTGGTAATCATTCTGCAAGAAGCTGACAGTGAATTTTGTGGTGTCTCACATCTTAAGCCTCAGCTCTACAACTGGGAATTCCAAACTAATGGCTGCTGCTGCTGCTAAGTCACATCAGTCTTGTCCGACTCTGTGTGACCCCACAGACGGCAGCCCACCAGGGTCCCCCGTCCCTAGGATTATGAACTATAAAAGCAGATATTAATATCCTATGTCAGATAAAAACATTGCCTTTCCCATGGCTCACAGCATGAACTTCAAGTCTATGTGAGAAAGAAGTACCTGAATGGGTTTATTATATCTGCAAGAGTCATCAAGTCAAGCAGATTCCGGGTGTTTACTTTGGTCCAGGGCCCAGCACACCAGTTCCTGGTTAGATAGCTACTTATGCCTAGAAACTCAGACTTCATTTGCATTAAGTCTACCTTAATGCCAACGAAGGCCATTAGCATTCAGGACCTTCATATATTTGCAGTTCCTCTCCCTTCCCACTCCTGCCTTCATTGATTAGAACAAAATAACTAAAAAAGAAAATTACAGGTCAATATCACTGATCAACATAGATGCAAAAATACTCAACAAAAATACTAGCAAACCAACCCAACAACACATTAATAGGTTCATACACCATGATCAAGTGGGATTTATCTCAGGGATACTTCAATATCTGCAAATCAATCAGTATGACACACCATGTTAACAAACTGAAGAATAAAAACCATATGATAAATACACGAAGAAAAAGCTTTTGACAAAATTCAATGCCCATTTATGATTTAAAAGAAAAGCTCTCCAGAAGTCAGCATAGAGGGAACTTAACATAATAAAGGTTGTATATGACAAATCCACAGCTAACATCATTCTCAATGGTGAAAACCTGAAAGTGTTCCAAGATCAGGAAAAACACAAGAATGCCTACTCTCACCACTTTTATTCAACATAGTTTTGGAAGTCCTAGCTATAGCAATCAGAGAAGGAAAAGAGATCAAAGTAGCCCAAATTGGAAAAGAAGTGAAACTGTCACCGTTTACAGATGACACGATATAATACATAGAAAGTCTTATCGGATGCTACCAGAAGACTACTAGATCTCATCAATGAATTTGGTAAATTTGCAAGATACGAAATTAACGCAGAGAAATTTCTTGCATTCCTATACACTAACAACAAAAATAAGAAAGAGAAATTAAGGAAACAATCCCATTTACCATCACATCAAAAAGAATAAAATACCTAGGAATCAAGCGACTTGAGGAGGAAAAGCTCTGTACCCTGAAAACTACAACACACTGATGAAAGAAACCGAAGATGACACAAACAGATGAAAAGATATACCATGTTCTTAGATCAGAAGAAGCAAGTGCCAAAATGACTATCAAAGGCAGTCTGCAGATTCAGTGCAATCCCTATCAAATTACCAAGGGCATTTTTCACAGAACTAGAGAAAAAAAAAATGTTTTTAATTTTATGGAAAGACAAAACCTTGAATAGTCAAAGAAATTCTGAGAAAGAAAAACAAAGCTGGAAGAATCAGGCTCCCTGACCTCAAATTAAGTTACTACAAAGTTACAGTAATCAAAAGAGTATGGTACTCATGCAAAAACAGAAATATAGATGGATGTAACAGGATAGAAAGACCAGAAATAAATTCACACACGAATGGTCCATTAACTTAGCACAAAGGAAGCAAGAATACATAATGGAGAAAAGACAATCTCTTAAATAAGTGGTGCTGGGAAAACTGGAAGCTACATGTAAATAAATGAAATTAGAACACTTGCTAACACTATACACAAAAACTCAAAATGGATCAAAGACCTAAATGTAAACCCAGACACTATAAAACTTAGAGGAAAACATAGGCAGAACACTCTGACATAAACTGCAGTAAGATCTGTTTCGATCCACCTCCTAGAGTAATGAAAATAAAATCAAAAATAATTCAACTTAAAACCTTTTGCACAGCAAAGGAAATCACAAACAAAACAAGAAGACAACGCACAGAATGGGAAAAAATATTTGCAAACAAAGCAACCGACGATGGATTGATCTCCAAAATACACAAAGAGCTCATGCAGCTCTATGTCAAATAAATAAATAAAATCCAACCCAAAAAACTGGGAAGAAAATCTAAATAGATATTTCTCAACATATAGATGGCCAGAAATCATGTGGAAAGATGTTCAACATCACTAATCATCACGAAAATGCACATCAGAACTACCGTGAGGTATCACCTCACGTGGGTCAGAATGGTCATCATCAAAAAGTCTACAAACAATAAGTGCTGGAGAGGGTGTGGAGAAAAGGGAGCCCTCCTTTACTGTTGGTGGGAATGTAAATTGGTACAGCCATTACGGAGAATAGTATGCAGGCTCCTTAAAAAACTAAGACTAGAGCTACTGTTTGATCCAGCAATCCCACTCCTGGGCATAGAGCCAGAGGAAATCATAATTTGAAAATACATGCTCCCCAATATTCATTGCAGCACTGTTTACAATAGGCAAGACATGGGAGAAACCTAAATGCCCATCGATAGAAGGATGGATAAAGAAGATGTGGTACATATGCACAATGGAATATTATTCAGCAATAAAAAATAATGAAATCATGCAATTTGCAGCAACATGGATGGACCTAGAGATTATCATACTAAGTGAAGTCAGAAAAAGACAAATATCATATGAAATCACTCATACACAGAATCTAATTTTTTTAAATGATGCAAATAAATTTATTTACTAAACTAAAACAGACTCACAGATTTCTAAAACAAACTTAGGATTACCAAAGGGCAAAAATGGGGGAAGGAGCAAATTAAGAGCCTGGGATTAACACATATATACACTACTATATAAAAAAATAGATAACCAAAGAGGACCTACTGTATAGCACAAGGAACTCTACTCAATGTCCTATAATAACCTATATGGGTAAAGAATCTGAAAAAGAATGAATATATGTGTATGTATAACTAAATCACTTCGCTGTATACCTGAAGCTAACACAACATAATAAATCAACTATACTACAATTAAAAAAAGAAGAATATGACCAGAGAAAACACAGAGCCTAGCCAACGTCCAGGGCGTCAGAATTGAGTGGAGATTGTGAAATTGTGGTCATTATATTTTACCAGTTTATTGGAAATCATTAGAGTATTGCTGAATTACATCTCAGATTTCCCCTTGGCTCCATTTCCAACTCAGGCTCAAAGGTAGCCCCACACCTAGTTCTCTAGATAAGGTGAAGGTACTTGCTTCAGCCCATAGAGAATAATTAATTTGGTTTCACTCCTAGATGTAGAGTTTATCACCAGCTCAATATCTCCAGTGCAATCTATTGTCAGAGTCTACCAAGTGCCAGAGTTGGGTGCTGAGAACCAAAAAGGGCAGAGGAAAGAGGAAAGTGGGGAAGCTCAGTTATTCCGAGATTCTTCTAAGAAACAGTCAATACCAATAGTGCCCTTTACTGGAATAAGAACCAGAAGACATCAGAAGATGAGGTGGTCCTAACACACAGGAGGCTTCAAGACTAAGACAGCGGCCTGAGCCGAGGCTCAGGATAGGATAAGCAGGATGCACACCCATAAAAAAAAAAACAACACAGGACACAATGAAAACATGACTTAAATAAATTGCAAATTATATGCATAAGTTGTCTCTCTCTGTCTACCCAGAGATGAAATCAGACCATGAGNCCAGTGGTATAGAACCCACCTGCCAATATGGGAGACGTGAGTTCAATCCCTAGATCAGGAAGATCCCCTGGAAAAGGAAATCGTAACCCACTCCAGTATTCTTGAGAAATTCCAAGCCCAGAAGGAGCTTGATGGGCTACAGTCTGTGGGGCTGAAAAAGAGTCAGACACTACTTAGCGACTAAACAAAACCGCAACTGCTAACAAGCTACCTTGCCTGGAGTTTTGCTATAGACACCTAACCACCCTATTTTTATCTTTATACCCCCCACTTCAGTCTCTGGGTTGGGAAGACCCCCTGCAGAAGGTAATGGCTATCCGCTCCAGTATGCTTGCCTGGTGAATCCCATGGACAAAGGAGCCTGGCTAACTAAAGTCCATGGAGTCGCAAAGCTTGGACACGACTGAGCAACTAACACTTCATTTCACCTCCCTGCTCCACTCTATTTACCACACAGTAGCTGAAGTGACTCCTTTAAATATCGTGTCTGTCGTGCCATCTCTCTGCTGACAATGTTTCAAGGGCTTCTCATCTCACCCTGAGGAAAGGCTGAAGTCTACGTTGTGTGACTTGGCCCCCTTGCATCTTAGGAGATGCCGCTCGTCCTCACCCCACTGCACCACAATACCCTCTTATAGAAGCCAAGTTTGCTCTATCCATAGGGCCTTTGCACATTCTCTTCCTGTAGGTCTTCTTCCAAATACCCATCACTCATTACCTCCTTTTGTTCTTCACTGCTCAAGTAATAACAGAGAGAATTTCCCTAGTAACCTACCATAAAGGAACACCACTCTTGGGGCTAAGTGCTAGACCCTCTTTAACTTTCTTATGGCACTATCACCCCCTGACAAATGAAGTAACACATTATAGATGTTTTATCTCCCATCACTACATTAACATATAGACCCCATGATAGCAGGGACTTGGTCACTTCACTGCTGTGTCCTAGAGCCTCAGTTAATAGTATCAGGAACATAATAAGTATTCAAGGAATATTTATTGAATGAGTAAAAATTTCAATCACACATCAGAAAACATAAATTTTCTCTGCTTTGTTTTTTGGTAGAAAATATTACGGTGGCAAGAAGGTGGCTTAGGATAACCTTGTAACTCTCTTTAGAGAAGGAGTCCTCAACCTCTGGGATTTAATGCCTGATGATCTGAAGTGGAGCTGAGGTAATAAGAAGAGAAATAAAGTGCACAGTAAATGTAATGAGCTTGAATCATCCTGAAACCATCCCCACACCAGCACTGGTCCATTGAAAAACTGTCTTGCGCAAAACTGGTCCCTGGTGCCAAAAAGGATGGGGACTGCTGCTTTAGAGAGCAAATTCAATTCTTACGATATCAGGGTGAGGACGAAGCAAGGCCTTCATGGAAGAAAGATATTCAGATGAGCTATGTATTTTCTTTCATATCAAGCATTAGAAAGTTGGATCATATGTCATCATTCTTGATGGAAATCAGGGGTGTTTTGCCTCCCTATCCTTTGTTCCACAAGCTGAACTAGATCCCAAACTCTCTCTCTTTATTCTTATGACTCTCTGCCATGCCTGCCCTCCCCTCAACTTCCCCAAACTCCATCTGTCCTTCAGGATCTATCTGAAGCACCATCCTCATCATCAGAGATTCGCTGATTGCCCCACGCCATGACCCACTCCTGCTCAAGCCTCCCCCAGCACCTTATCTTACTAGGCAACCACCGTGTACTTTCCAACACCTTTCTGCTCCCACATGTCAAGCCTAGAGGATATGGCATTGTAATACTTATCTCTCCTCCATAGTACTTAGCACCATGTCTTACCAGCAAAGATGCTCATTATATTTTTGTGGGATGAGATTGGATTGGTTCAAATAATTATATGTCTTTGGGAAATTAGGCATTTAACTAGCAAACTGTCTAATTGCACTTCCAGGCCTCAGGGACTGAGCAACAGTCGTCTGAACCTCTGGCACTGAGCTTGCAGACCTGACACTGCAGTTACTTGTCCAGCTTGCTAACAGAGAGCTCCTAACCAACTGAGGATTCTACAATTTCATCGAATGCAAGGGGCATTCAAAAATGATCAGGGGGGAAAGTCCTCTTTATCAAGAGTACATTAAACTCTCTACCTCTTTTCCCTTTCATGCTCACTCATTGTATTTTTTAAATGTACTTCTAAAATCTTTGTGAAAGCAATGTCTTTTCTATCCAAGTGGAATAATACAATTCACCCGGTGCTGCCCATGATCCCTTCGGTGCTTCCAGGGGACACAGCAAAGGGCTACTTCCCTTTATAGCCTTTGATTTGTTCCTTCTACATCCTGTAATTTCCAACCACACCAGAGAGCCAAGTGCCGTGTGAGGCTAATTAAACACTATAATTATCCATGAGCTATGGCCCAGAAGCATAGAGAAAATCTAACACATGTCTGATTGTAATATCAGGTAAATACTCAAGATGTGTGACTGGTGAAATGCAAAATATTCTATTCATTTAATATTCTTGATGAATAGTGAATTAGTCTAATCACATTAGCTATTCTATTCATTTATTAGGTGAGAGTGATTAGAAGTGAATAGCTGCGGAAAAAAACCCTCTCAAGTTGCAAAAATTAGACTTCTATAGTTTTATTATGTTTATTTTCAACTGAGGGTAATTGTCTGTAGCTTTCTCTGAGACTAGGCTACACCCCTCCCTTATCTTTGTCCCTTGAAAAACAGTGCAGATTACAAGGGTAGAGAGAGCACAGCGAGACAATGCACAGCCGGCATACAAATTCCCATACAGAGTATACAAACTGAACAAATGCTGCATACAAACACTGTAGTTCCAAGGGCATAACCAAACTATTTTTTCTTTTATTTTTTGTTGCAGTATAATTTAAATACAATAATATACATAAATCTTGCCACTATGGAAAACAGTATGGAGGTACTTCAAACAACTAAAAATAGAACTACCATGTGATCCAGCAGTTCCACTCCAGGGTGTGTGTGTGTGTGTGTGAAGAAAATGAAAACACTCATTTGAAAAGATATGGGTACCCCAGTGTCCATTGCAGCATTATTTACAACAGCCAAGATATGGAAACGACTTAAGTGTCCTCAACAGATGAATGGATAAAGATGTACAGATATACATATACACACATGTATACATATATACATACTTATACACATACACAATGGAATATTACTCAGCCATAAAAAAGAATGAAATCCCACCATTTGCAACTCTGTAGATGGACTTAGAGAGTATTATGCTTAGTGCAATGTGTCGAACAGAGAAAAATATTCCATTTTATTACTTATTTGTGGAATCTAAAAAATAAGACAAAAAAAAAAAAAAAAACAGAAACAGACTCACAGATATAGAAAACAAACTAGTGACTACCAGTGGGGAGAAGGCAGAGGGAGGGACAAAGTAGGAGTAGGAATTAAGAGATACAAACTACTATGTATAAAATAAATAAGCAACAAGAATATACTGCCCAGTACAGGGAAATATAGCCATGATTTTATAATAACTTTAAATGGAGTATAATCTGTAAAAATACTGAATCACTATATTGTACATCCGAAACTAATATGATATTCTAAATCAACTATATTCAACAAANGAATTAAGAGATACAAACTACTATGTATAAAATAAATAAGCAACAAGAATATACTGCCCAGTACAGGGAAATATAGCCATGATTTTATAATAACTTTAAATGGAGTATAATCTGTAAAAATACTGAATCACTATATTGTACATCCGAAACTAATATGATATTCTAAATCAACTATATTCAACAAAAATCATAAAACTTAAGTATACAGCTCAATGAATTTTTACCTATATAGATGCCCACGTAAGATATAGTTCAAGACACACATTTCCTGGAAAAGTTCCCTTGTTCCTTTCTTAGTCAATGAGAAAACAGACAGAAATCTAAATCCAGAGCTGTAAATCCAGACAGATTATATCCTGGAGTATGAAGAAGCTCAGAGGTGCTGTCAGAGCCACCATCTTTTTTAAAGAACTGTGGAAAGAACCAGAGATGTTTACCATGAAGTAGCAAAGACCTGAGAGGAAGGATGGGATAGCACTCTAGGGATTAAACCAGCTCTGTGGCTCCAGACAATGGGTTCACAGCCAGGGGTGGGGTAGGGAGGTTACAGTGAATGTGGCTCCTGGCCTGTCAGTTTCACTTCGTTCATTCATTCACTTATTCAACGGATAATCACTGAGACACTAGCATGTGCTGGACATTGTACTCAGTGCTAGTAAATATAACAGTAAACAAAGCTCCTGATGCCACAGCTTGTATCTGTGCAAGTAAGCAATAAGTAAATAAAGAAATATATAATATGTCAGGCTTGATAAGTACCATAAAAATAAATCCACATAGAGGCTCTAGGATTCCTTAGTGGCTCAGTGATAAAGAATCCGCCTAGCCATGCAGGAGACACAAGTTTGATCCCTGGGTCAGGAAGATCTCCTGGAGGAGGAAATGGCAACCCCACTCCAGTATTCTTGCCTGGGAAATCCCATGGATAGAGAAGCCTGGTGGGGTACAGTCCACGGCGTCGCAAGAGTTGGACACAACTTAGTGACTAAACCACCGCCACTACCCAAGAGGCTCTAAAGAGATATGGGAGGGTTCTTTCTGATCTCTCAGAGACTGGGTTCAGATCTCTGAGAAGGTCTCTTCTCTGAAGGGATGAAATGATCCACTTAGACCCCTCGGTGGTGGGGTAGAGGAAGGGAGGGATTCACGTGAATGCAAAGGAGGAAAATGGTCCAGGTGGAGAGAGCAGCATCTACAAAGGTCCTCAGGTGGGTGCATATTCACATGGGGAAGAGCAAAGAGATGATGGCTGAAGTCTGACCAGCATACCCAGGGATGAATAAGGAAATTGATAAACTCTAAATTTCCACCTTAACCTGCTGGAGACAGATTGTATAGCATTTTAGGTCCTTAATAGTACTTGGCTTTTTACTCTGAGATGGGAAGCTATTGGAAGATATTGACCAGAAGAGAGACATGATATGACTAATGTTACAAGAGGATTGATCTAGACCTTGTCCTGAGAATAAACAATAGTTGAATGGAGGAGGAAGTAAGGAGACAGGAGGCTACTAGCCTACATGAGAAAGGATGATGAGCTGGACTAGACTCAGTGTGTCAGAAGAATAATGAGAAGCAGTGGTAGATTGGATAAATTTTTGAAAGTACAGCCAATGGCATTTGCCATTGGGTTGGACATAGGGTGTGATAACAAACAAGGTGTTAAAGATGATCCCAAGGTTTTAGAGATGAGTAAAGTAAAGCATGTAACTGTCATTTATTGAAATGGGAGACACTTCACAAAGGCAGATTTCAAGGAAAAATAAAAAGTTTGCTTTGGGACATGATGAGTTTGAGATGTCTATTAGACATCCAAGCAGAGTTGTTGTGTGAGCAGTTGGCTATAAGAGCCTGGCTTTTAGGAGACGGGGCTGAAAGGGATATACAAATTGGGGAGTTGGTTTATAAACAGTATTAAAAATCATGGCATTAGATAAATCCCTCTTTCCTATTGCTTCAGTTCAGTTCAGTCACTCAGTCGAGTCCGACTCTTTGCGACCCCATGAATCTCAGCACACAAAGCCTCCCTGTCCATCACCAACTCCCGGAATCTACCCAAACCCATGTCCATCGAGTCGGTGATGCCATCAGCCATCTCATCCTCTGTCGTCCCCTTCTGCTCCTGCCTCCAATCCCTCCCAGTATCAGGGTCTTTTCCAGTGAGTCAACTCTTCGCATTAGATGGCCAAAGTACTGGAGTTTCAGCTTTAGCATCAGTCCTTCCAATGACCACCCAGGACTCATCTCCTTTAGGATGGACTGGTCAGATCTCCTTGCAGTCCAGGGGACTCTTAAGAGTCTTCTCCAGCACCACAGTTCAAAAGCATCAATTCTTCAGTGCTCAGCCTTCTTCACAGTCCAACTCTCACATCCATACATGACCACTGGAAAAACCATAGCAATGACCATAGATGGACCTTTGTTGGCAAAGTAATGTCTCTGCTTTTGAATATNGAAGGTAATGGCACCCCACTCCAGTACTCTTACCTGGAAAATCCCATGGATGGAGGAGCCTGGTGGGCTTCCATCTATGGGGTCCCACAGAGTCGGACACAACTGAAGTGACTTAGCAGCAGCAGCCAGTGAAATGAAGAGAACTCAGAGGAAGTGGTACGCCAGGGACTAATGAAGAACGTGCTTCGAGTGATCAGCTATAGCTAAGGCAGCTTACAGACCAAGCAAGATGCTGCCTGGAGACGCACACCCCAATGTTCACAGCAGCACTGTTTACAATAGCAACACATGGAAATGGAAACAACCTAAATGCCCGTTTAAAGATGAATGGATAAAAAGATGTGACACACACACACACGATGGAATATTACTCCGTTATTAAAAAGGATGAAATAATGCCATTTGCAGCAACATGGATGGACCTAGAGATGATCACACTAAGTGAGGTAAGTCACAGACAAATATCATAAGATATCATTTCTATATGGAATCTTATAAAATGATACAAATGAATTTATTTACCTAATAGACTCAGATATAGAAAACCAATTTATGGTTACCAAGGGGCAAAGGGTCGGGGGTTGAACTGGGAATTTGGAATAAACAGATACATACTACTATATATAAAATAGATAAACAAGAAGGATATACTATATAGCACAGGGAACTATATTCAACATCTTGTAAAAATCTATAATGAAAAAGAATCTGAAAAATTATATATATATGTATAAAAAAACTGGAACACTTTGCTACAAACTTTAAATAATGTAAATCAACTACACTTCAATTAAAAAAATGAATTTTTAAAATTTTAAAAAGAAAGAAATTTTAGTATACCTTAAGGAAAAAAAAAAAAAGATGGTGCCTGAGAATCACCTATAACTTCTGGCAACTCAAAGGTCTTTGGTGATCTGGGCTAGAGCCATAGAGGTATTGTGGAAACAAAGACCCAGCTGGAGGGCTTTTAAGAAAGAACTGGAGGAGAAATTATGGAGACAGAATGTACAGGAAACTCTCTTACTGGGTCTTGCCATAGAGAAGAAAGGGATGGGGTAATAATAACTGCAGGGGTGCGGGGTGAAGGAAGATGGTTTGGGGTGGTGGTTTGGTTTAAAGATGGGAAAAATTCCATCATGTTTTCATGTGGCAAGAATGATCCATTAGAGCGTGCTAAGTGTTAGTGTGAGGGACAGTGGGAGAACTGCTCAAGGCACATGCTGGAATAAAGCAGAGGACAGGAGTCCTAGCACACAAGTAGGAGGGGCTCCGCAGAGCCAACCAGAGTCTTTTCTCAGCTTACATGCTTTGTGTCTTGCAGTTCCGCACAGAATTTCACTAGCAGAAACATGAGCATTTCACTGCTAATGTTAAAAAAAAATTGATAACTATTTGCTTTATTTATCCCTCACATATTCCTCTGAGCCATTTTGCCCCCATCTAATAAGAAAGGCTCATAAAAGTTATATGACTTGGGATTAACATACATACACTGCTGCTGCTAAGTCGCTTCTGTTGTGTCTGACTCTGTGCGACCCCATAGATGGCAGCTCCCCAGGCTCCCCCATCTCTGGGATTCTCCAGGCAAGAACACTGGAGTGGTTGCCATTTCCTTCTCCAATGCATGAAAGTGAAAAGTGAAAGTGAAGTTGCTCAGTCATGTCCGACTCTTAGCAACCCCATGGACTGTAGCCTACCAGGCTCCTCCCATGGGATTTACCCAGGCAAGAGTACTGGAGTGGGTTGCCATTGCCTTCTCCCCATAAATACACTACTGTATATATAATAGATGGTCAACAAGGCCCTACTGTATAGCACAGGGAGCTAAACTCAATATTCTGTAATAACCTATATGGGGAAAGAATCTGAGAACGGATATACATGTGTGTGTGTGTGTGTGTGTGTGTACTGAGTCATTTTGCTGTATACCACACTGTTAATCAACTATACCCCAACATAAAAAATTAAATTAAAAAAATGAAAATAACAGGAACAACAAAGGTTATATGATTTCATCAAGTTCCCAAAGCTTATGTGAAAACCAGATATCAGACTAGGTCTAGGTGGGATTTCCTTAGTGGTTCAATGGCTAAGACTCTGTGCTACCAATGCAGGCGGCCCAGGTTCAATCCCTGGTCAGGGAATTAAACCCCACGTGCAACTAAAGGTCACTCATGCCACAACAAAGACTGAAGATCTCACATACTACAACTAAGACCCAGCATAGCCAAATTAATAAATACTAAAAAAAAAAAAAAAAAAAAAAACAACTTAGGTCTGGCTAATTCCAAAGACCATAAATGTTCCACAACATCAGAGCCTAGAATCCCCCCAGAGGGTCCACCAGCTAATAAGAAACGGATAACATCATTTTAAGATGTCAGGTGAAGAAAAGCACAATTAACATAAGCCTAAAGAATCCCACACACAAGCTTCAAGGAAGCAAGAATAAGTTATGAGCCTGGCCCCTATGCAGTGAAGCCTTTGGGGAAAATGTGGTTTAGTCGACAGATGTTAAAGTGGAGAGTGATAGAGACTTCAGTGAATGACAACGTGATAGGAACCTCCTGAGAAGAGCTGGTCATCAAAGTAGAGCTGATGAGTCCATGTGGCTAGAAGGGAGCAAATGTTTCCACTTGAAAGTGGGGCAGTAGAAGTTGAGAAAAGCATTATGGGGCTTCTATGGGTTTCCAGTCCCTTCAACGAACATTTACTAAGCACCTACTATGTCCACAGCACAAGACTTCACGTTCAGGAAATGAAGAAGAGCAGTCCTCCTTCCAAAAGTTATACAATGAACACTTTGAATTCAGTATAAGCTTTCTAAATAGCTGTATGAGTCAGAGTTCTCCAGGGAAGCAGAATCAGCAATACATAGGGATACAGATACAGATCAGATGTATATGTTTAAATATATATATATATACAAACATATATGTGATTTATTTCAAGGAATATAGGGCTGGCCAATAGTCTGGGAACTTGGGCAGAAGTTGATGCAGTCTTGAGGCAGAATTTTTTTTTTCTTCTCTGGGAAACCTCAGGGTTTTCTCTCAGGATCTTCAACTGATTGGACAAGGCCCACCCACATTATTCAGGGTAATCTACTCAGTCAGTCAACTGTAGCTGGTAACCATATTTACAAAATATTCATCCTGTCAACACATGGATCAGTGCTTGATTAAATAACTGGGTACTCTAGCCCAGCCAAGCTGACACATAACATTAACCATCACAGTATCCTATTAGTTCCCAGATTTATTCATAGAAGCCAAAAGCAGGTACTTTTTCCTTTTAGAATTGTTCTTGCCAGGCCGATCAGATGTTGAGCCGTAGACCAGTGAGGGGCCAGAGGAGGGGCTGTCTCTGAGCCACTATTTAGCGTGGTTTTTAAAGGTTCTAATTCATTGTAATTAATTTTTATTGTGCAGAGGCAGAAGCCTGGTGGAATGAAAGGGAGTAATTTCACAAGTCAAAATAACAAGTAAATACAAATAGTCCCCAACTTCCCACCACCTCCAGGTCTCGCCTCCTGGAATGAAACACAGCCCTGAGCTCCTGTTGCTTCCCCAGCAGTCCTGGCTGTTGGCTCCTCCTTCCCAAGCAGTTTTCCAGGAAACCAACCTGGTTTCAAACATCCCTGACCCCAAGAGTCCCCTTCTCCTGCAGGAGACAACGTCAGAGCCTTTGTCTATTAGATGGAGTGTAGATTTCAGGCATTAACAGTCCTCCCACAGAGTGGGCTGGGGAGAGAACCCCAACTTGGTTGTGCTTGTTGCAAACAATGAAACAGTTCAAGGAGGCTCTTTGTTCATCTTCAGGCTTGGAGCCCTAGTGAGCTGAGCAGCGCAGGCGCGTGTGCCGGATATTAAGTCTCATTTCAAAGCTGCAGAGCTGACGGGGTGACCTGACAGGGTGATGTGGGAGCCCGCAGGATGCTGCAAGTGGGAGGCTAGGATTCAGTCTGAGCATCCAGATGGAGGGACTGGAGATGTCGATGAAGGCGAGGCACTGTGCTGTGGGTTATTTTCCTTTTCGGAGAATGAAGCCTGAAAGGAGGACTTGACTTTCTCTGGCCTGAAATCCAGTGTTGGGGTTTCAGAAGTCTTGAATAATGACCGGTGTAGGTTTCTCATGGAGGACTCATTTATCTAGGTGCCAGTAGGTGAGCCTGGCTTCCCAAGCTTGAAAATTTAGATTTATTGGGTGCCAGAAATTGGACTGGACACCATTTAATAGGCCCATGCACCATGAAGGTGAGGGTGGGCGGATAAGAGTCAAGAGGGTAGAATGGATGGAGAGAGGACTCAGTGTAAAGAAAAACAGCAAAATCTGATTAACACCGTAAAATGCTGGCCACAGCGGGCGGGAAATACAAGACTCCGGAGAAACCGGTGGTTTCTGAACAGAGCCGAAATCAGATAGAACCTGCGGGAAGAGAGAGATGGAGGAGAGGGAAAGAATTAGTCTCTGGGAACTTAAGGAAGGGGTTTGTTGGAAACGGAGGGAGGGAGAGAGAGGAGAGATGGGACGAGAGGGAGAGAGACAGGTTCCTGAACTCTATAGAAGGTAAAACTGCCTTTAGAACGTGGATCGGAAAAAAAAAAAAAAAGCCATTTGCTGGCTACAAAATACACACACACACACACACACACATATCTTGTTCAGCCCCTTGCTCTGACACAGAAGAAAAGCTTTGGGATTTATGGAATGTGGATTTACATAGACAGGCCCTGGAATATATAAATACTCTGCTGACTTCCCCTGTGCAGAGAAAGGCTGAGTGAGGCACGTTTGCGGGAGGGAAGGAGCAGAGGGAAGTGAAATCCAAACCCTGGGCTCTGTGCCTCATTCCCCAAGTGAACACGGGGAATGCATACTCCTTCTCTGCATGCTTCAATTTCTTCATGATTTTTATCTGTTTTCTCCCTGGGGCTGGGGAAGCGGTGTAAAAATGACTTCTCAGGCTTTGAGACCTTTAAACAAAAAAACTGTGTAATGCAACACAGCTGATCTGAATCTCTCTACTCACCAGTGGATGTTCATTCAATATTTATCGTGTTTCTTCTCTGTGCAAGGCACTACTTTAGATTCACAGGTGGAAATGTACATAGTAAACACTTCATTCATTCAACAAATATAATACCCAGGTGGAAATAACCATCACTTCCCTCAGAGTGTGTCCATCCTTGTGGGGAGAGGTGGCCAGGAAAATTAACGTGCCTGACATGCTGGAGACATGAAGGAGGGCACGCTGAGTTAAACCAAAGAATCATAGACACCTTCCTGGAGGAGGTGACTTACAGGCTGTGGCCCCCGGCACTCACTCAATGGTCTGCTGAAAATCACATTTCTCAGTCAACAATCCAGATGTTTAGGCTCCATGTCAGCACACATGTAGGCATTTGGAAATGCCTGGATTTCTGGTTATTGGATCCAAATGCCCACCAGCACTTGTGGAAAGGAGAGTAGGCATGTACCTTGTAAATAATGCAAGCCTGGATCGTGTAGTAATTGTTTTTATGAGCCATTCTTCTTCCACCAGGACACAGATCATCAAAATTCTTAGCTATTTATTATACATCAGTTTATTACTTGCCCTCAATTACATGGTGAAATTTATATCTTTGCACACGACCAAGGTGGTGGGCCCCATGGCCCAAGGCAATTAGATAAGGCCTTAAAGAAATCAGACTGTGAACAAGGTAGAAGTTGAATAAAATTTGAAACCCACAGCTGTCAAGCTACATGCAGCCCTGTTCACAACTATCAGGCAAACATCATTACAGAATTGGTCAGGGTAAGGACAGCTTTGCATCCCATTTTTTGGACAGTTTTAAAGACTGTTGGTGCAAATGTGTGCGTGCATACTCATGCATGTACATATGTGTGTTAGTCACTCATCGTGTCCAACTCTGCAATCCCATGGACTGTAGCTCTCCAGGCTCCTCCGTCCATGGAATTCTCCAGGCAAGAATACTGGAGTGGGTTGCCAGTCCCTTCTCCACAGAATATTCCCAATCCAGGGATCAAACCTAGGTCTCCCACACTGCAGGCAGATTCTTTACCATCTGAGCCACCTGGGAAGCCCATGTGTCTACATGAAAGTGAAAGTGAAGTCGCTCAGTCGTGTCCGACTCTTTGCAACTTCATGGACTGTAGCCTACCAGGCTCCTCCATCCATGGGATTTTCTAGGCAAGAGTAACGGAGTGGGTTGCCATCTCCTTCTCCAGGGGATCTTCCTGACCCAGCGATTGAACCTAAATCTCCTGCATTCCAGGCAGACACTTTACAGTCTGAGCCACTGCATAAGAATATGGTATATTTAGATTATATTTGTACTGATACAGGAAGGGAATGGCAACCCATTCCAATATTCTTGCCTGGAGGATCCCATGGACAGAGAAACCTGTCAGGTTATACAGTCCATAGGGTTGCAAAGAGTTGGACACATCTCGAACAACTTAGTACGCACGCACAGGGATGGGCTAAAGGGGGGAAAGTGACATTGCAGAGGCAATGATTCCTTTCAGCCTCCCCAGCCACATGGTCCCTTATTTTCCCCCTCCCTGGAAAATCCCCTGCAGAGGGAAATGGCTTCCTTGGAAACCCTATGGACAGAGGAGCCTGGCAGGCTATAGTCCATGAGGTTGCAAAAGAGCCAGATACGACTTAGTGACTAAACAATAATAACAAAATCACTATCATATCCCACACAAACCCCAACCATCTTATCCCATGGCTCAGAGGTCACACACCCCTCACCTCGGTATTCCCTTTCCAGACCAGAGAAACCTACTCTCTTATTCCTATTTCACATAAATGTGCTTCCCACTAAATATTTTAATTTAAACCACTAAGGTAGCCAAAAGATAAAGTCCAGATGATGATAGAACTTCAGGAATGAGTTGGCAGGAATGAATTGGCAACAAGTCAAATGTAGGTGTGGGAGCAAGAGAAACAGCAGAGACTTTCCTGACCAAGGAAAACACACAACAAAGAAATGATGAGTCTGCACACCTGGATAGGAGCTTCGGCACTAATTCCTGCTACATCAGGCAAAACACTTAAATTTTCTTGCTTGGAATCGGTCTCTTTTCTGTCTCCTAGAGCCTTTTGTAATTGCCTAAATAGATACTTATCAGATTGCATAATCACTTATTAGTTACTACAAATAATGTTGTAACATTATTAGTCACAACCAATCTTCTCGNTAATTCCTGCTATATCAGGCAAAACACTTAAATTTTCTTGCTTGGAATCGGTCTCTTTTCTGTCTCCCAGAGCCTTTTGTAATTGCCTAAATAGATACTTATCAGATTGCATAATCACTTATTAGTTACTACAAATAATGTTGTAACATTATTAGTCACAACCAATCTTCTCAGCCATCTGCCCTTCTAGATGGTGAGCTCTTCAACCAAGGGGACCATGTCTTCCCAGGTTCTAGAACAATGCCTTGCTTGTGGTAAGTGCCCCACATGGAAAGCTTTTCAATGAATTTAACTATTCTGAGTCAACAACTCACCTGCAAAATGCAAGTTTCTCCACTCATCCATCCATTTATTTATTCACCATTTACTGGACAGCATACTAGACCACCTGACCTGCCTCTTGAGAAATCCGTATGCAGGTCAGGAAGCAACAGTTAGAACTGGACATGGAAAAACAGACTGGTTCCAAATAGGAAAAGGAGTACATCAAGGCTGTATATTGTCACCCTGCTTATTTAACTTATATGCAGACTATATCATGAGAAACGCTGGACTGGAATAAACACAAGCTGGAATCAAAATTGCCGGGAGAAATATCAATAACCTCAGATATGCAGATGACACCACCCTTATGGCAGAAAATGAAGAGGAACTAAAAAGCCTCTTGATGAAAGTAAAAGAGGAGAGTGGAAAAAGTTGGCTTAAAGCTCAACATTCGGAAAACTAAGATCATGGCATCTGGTCCCATCACTTCATGAGAAATAGATGGGGAAACGGTGGAAACAGAGTTAGACTTTATTTTGGGGGGCTCCAAAATCACTGCAGATGGTGACTGCAGCCATGAAATTAAAAGATACTTACTCCTTGGAAAGAAAGTTATGACCAACCTAGATAGCATATTCAAAAGCAGAGACATTACTTTAACAGCAAAGGTCCGTCTAGTCAAAGCTATGGCTTTTCCAGTAGTCATGTATGGATGTGAGA